>JAPVLO010002204.1:0-39712 GCA_027257055.1 Cephalopachus bancanus | reverse complement strand
TCTGGAATGGGGATGAGGTTGTGGAGGTGTGGATGTCCAAAGGGCACAGGATGGATGCAGGAGTGACACCTTGAGCTATGGTCACCATGTTTCCTAGCTTTGGACTCCTTTCTTCTGAGGAGGTGAATCTCCTCTCTCTCTCCTCTTTCTCTCTCTAATTTACTTTCTAAATAAACTATATTCTCCAATCTACACGAACATTTATTAGAACTTGTTCTTCAAATAAATGACACTGAAATTTGGGGGATGTTTTTCATTTTTAGGCAGCTTTACTGAGATATTACTGACATACAAAATTTGCACATATTTAAGGTATAGAACTTGACTTTGGGGGAAATTGTGTGTGTGTGTGTGCACGCGCACGTGTGTGTGTGTGTGTGTGTGTGTGTGTGTGTGTATGTGTGTGTGTGTGTGTTTTGAGTCAGGGTCACACTCTGTGCCCCAGGCTGGAGCCCCATGATCATGGGTCACAGCCTTGACCTCCTGGGCTCAGGCAAGCCTCCTGCCTCAGTCTCCTGAGTGGCTGGGACTACAGGCACATGCTAGCACACTAGGCAAATTTTTTGACCTTCTTTTATATGTTTCCCAGACTGGTTTTGAATTCCTAGGCTCAAGCAATTCTCTGCCTCAGCCTCTCAAAGTGTTGGGATTATAAGCTTGAGTCAACAGGTCTTTGCTGTCTTGATGTATGTATATTGTGAATGATTACTTATTCTAGCTAATTAAAATATCTATCACCTCTACATAGGAGCCACCTTGTGTGTGTGGTAACATTAAATTTAATATCTATTCTTTTAGCAAATATCACACCTAACAATAGAGTTTTGCTTTTTGTTTTTTTTTTTTTTGAGACAGGTTCTCTTTCTGTCACCCAGGCTGGAATGCAATGGCACGATCCCAGTTCACCTCTGCCTCCACCTCCTGGACTCAAGCGATCCTCTCTCTTCAGCCTCCCAAGAAACTGGAACTACAGGTGCATGCCACCACACGTTTTTTTTTTCTTTCTTTTGTAGAGATGGGTCTCGCTGTGTTTCCCAGGCTGGTCTCAAACTCGTGAGTTCTAGCGATTCTCCTCCCTCTACTTCCCAAAGTGCTGGGATTACAGGTATGAGTGGGCATAGTCTGGGCAAGTCTGAAATGACTTTAGTCTGGTTTTATCACCGCATAAGCTAGGCTTCCCCGATATATGGTATCCGATGTGCCCACAACCTGCCCAACTCTCAGAAGACAGTCTGCCTGAGTCTCAGATGGCCCATCTAAAACAACATGATGATGTCTGTTTTCCAGAGAGGTTTTAAATATGTGCTGAGCATTTTGGATACCAAGATCTGTAGGTTGTGCGGTGCTGGTTTCGAAATAAAAGCTTTGGATGCATCTGCTATGTAGGGATGATTCCCTGTGTCCTGCAACTGGGAGACTCCCCATTGCCACCTGCCTCTTGCTGCATGGCATCTGAAGCCCCGCATGGTATACCCAATCACCAGTGGAGACAAAACTCGCTCCTGCTAGTGTGGACACCAACAGGATCACCACTTGGTAAATGATGGAGCTTTTCTTCAACTTATTAACCTCTTCTGCAAATTCTCCATCCTTTTTGATGTCTGCAGGCACACACTTTTTAGAGCCTCCAACACTGTTAAAAGTCATCTTCTCTTAACAAAGACAGTGTTCACCTTCTGGCACCAGCAGTCAACCCCAACCGCCAGGGGCGCTCTGCTGGGTCCAGGGTTGAGGGCCAGGGTAAGGAGGGTGCGACCCCAGCCCCACCAGCTCCAACCTGACCAGGTGACCCTGGATGAGAGCTTGCCCTGCTCCAGCCACCACCACTTCCTGAGGTGGTAGAGACAAAAACAAACCCCCTTAGCAACCCTGCGACCTCCCAACGGAAACCAGAACCTGACAGAGGGTGCACGCGCAGTGAACACCTCGTAACCCTACCCCCTTCAATTTCTTTTTCCTTCTTATTTCACTTAGCATAACTTCCTCAGCCCCATCCATGTTGTTGCAGGTGGCAGAATTTTTTTTTTAAATAATGAATAATTTTCCACTTGTATATATATGTGTATTGGGGTATATGCATATGTCTTACATTGTCTTTATTTATCTGTTGAAGGACACTGAAGCTATATCCATATCTTGGCTGTTCTGAATAATGCTTCAGTGAACATGGTAATACAGGTGTATTTTTGCAATTGAGCTTTAAATTCCTTTAGATATATGAGGGGTGCCCCCCAAAATCCAGAATCTCTTTATTAAAATGTATGTAATGCTGGTGTGGGGGAGGGGGAGAAATAATGTCAATAAGGGCACCCGATCTCAAACCTGACAAAGTGGGGCAAAAGGGAGGATCACACTTTACCTGTATACCTAATCCTGAAATGTACTACACACCTTTAAAATAAAAAATAAAAAATATAAAAATTTAAAAACATTTGTTTATTTAACTTACATGTTTAAATTTAGGTCACCTTCAAAGTGCTTGTTTGATGAAATACACCTGTCGAGACACTTTTTCCACTGCTTAAAACAGCTTTTTAACTCATATTTGATGCCTTTTTGTGCTTTTGCCCTTTTTTGTTTTACATCGTCCATATCTGTAAAACTTTTTCCCCTTGAAGATTGTTTTTTTCATCTGGGGAAACAGAAGTCATTCTGGAAGTAATGGAATGAATAGGGGGGGGGGGCATGGAAGTCATGCTGTTTTGGGTAAAAAACTCCTGAACTCTCGTCACTGTATGTGGACAGGTGCTTTGTGGTTGAGGAAGAACCAGTCTCCTGTTGCCACAACAGGACTTTTCTTCCATAAGTCATGATGTGATAATCTAAAACGTCCAGATATAAACTTTGATTGACATTTGATCTGGAGAAACAAATTCTGAGTGTTTGATAAGGGGTCTGCCTTCCAAAAGATAATTCCAGTTCTTTTGATGGGTACCCCTTGTATACCCAGAAGTGTGATTGCTGGATCATATTGGAACTCTGTCTTTATTTTTTGAGGAGACTTCTTACTATTTTCCATAACGGCTGTACCAATTTGCATTCCTCTCAACGGTGTACAAGGTTTTCTGATCATCCTCGCCAATACTTCTCTTTTGCCTTTTTCAGAATAGATTTCCTAACAAGGGTGAAGTGACAGCTCTTCAAAGTTTTGTTTTCTGTTTACCTGATGATGGGAAATGTTGAATTTCTTTTCATGTGGCTGTAGACTATCCACATTTTTTTCTTTTAAATCTTAAACATTTTCTTTTTTGCCTTTTTTGTTGTTGTAGTTTCAGCCACAGTCTCATTCTGTCACCCTGGTTGGAGTTCAGCAGCATGCTCACAGCCACTACAGCCTTTACCTGCTGGGCTCAGGTGACCCTACTACCTCAGCCTTCCAAGTAACTGGAACTGCAGACATGTGCCACCATGCCTGGCTAATATTTTGATTTATTGTAGAGATGAGGTTTTGCCATGCTGCCCCGGATGGTCTTGAATCCCTGGACTCAGGCAATCCTTTTGCCTCTGCCTCCCAAAGTGCTAGGATTACAGTTATGAGCTACCACGCCCAGTGCATCTTTTTTTATGTTGGCTTTCAGCCTCAGGAATGGTAGTTCTAGGATAATAAATCCACAGGGGTTTCCTTTCCTTTTCTATTTTGAAGTTGAATCCTTTATTTTAATTTATTTTAAGATGTGGGGTACAAGACTATCTGAATTTCTTCTTTTGGGTAGTGTCTGTTTAGATCCTTTGTTCATTTTGTAATAGAGTTGTTTGTATTTTAGGCATTGAGTTCTATGAGTTCCTTATATACTTTAGATGTTAACTCCTTATCTGATATATGATTTGTAAAATTTTCTTCTCACTCTGTAGGTTGCTTTTTCATTTAGTTGATTGTTTCCTTTGCTGTGCAGAAGCCTCTTAGTTTGCTGTAATCCCATGAGTTTCTTTTTGCTTTTGTCATCTGTCCTTTGAGCTCAGATCCAAATAATTATTGCCAAACCAATGTGAATGAAGGTTTTTCCCTATGCTTTTTCTCCTAAGAGTTTTACAATTTTAATTTGATGTCAAAGTCTTTAACCCATTTTGAGTTATTGTTTGTGGATGGTGTGTGATACTGTCCAATTTCATTCTTTTATAACTGGATATCTAGTTTTCCCAGAACCATCTGTTGGAGAGACTGTCCTTATCCATTGTGTGCTTTTGACACATTAATAAATGATAAGTTGACTTAAATATGTGTATTTTTCTAGGTTCCATTGGTCTATTTGTCTGTCTTTATTCCAGTACCATACTGTTTGGATTACTGTAGTGTCATAATATATTTTGGAGTCAGAAAGTGTGAGGCCTCCAGCTTTGTTTTTGCTCAAGATTGCTATAGCTTTTGGTGGTATTTTTGGTTCTATACGAATATAGGATTTTTTTCTATTTCTATGAAAAATGTCATTGGAATTTGTATAGGGATTGTGTGAAATTTACATGTCACTCTCCACAGCCCCTGGTAAGCAACATTCTTTTTTATGAATTTAATATTTTAGATTTCCCATATAATTGAAATCATTCATTATTTGTCTTTCTTTGTCTGGCTTATTTGACTGCATATGTCCTCCAGGTTAATCTACTTTGTCACAAAGGGCAGAATTTCTTTCTTGTTAATTCTTCTCAGAATATAAGCACATTTCTGAAACAGTCATATTACATGAGATTAGTAAACAGGATAGACCAAACTTCTTATTGAAAATAAGCAAAAATTTAATAGCAATTGTAAATTAAATATAATGACCATATCATACACATATGGTTGAAATTTTATTAATGCTTGGATTGCCATTCAGCATTTATACAGTGTTTAAAAAATGGTTCTAAATTATGGAGCTAATTGAGGTCATTTTGTTGCACGTCACCTTCAAACTGACATTTTAAAATTTTTCCCCAGAAGTTATTCTGTTAGGAGAGTGTAGGAAAAGTTTAATAGAACAGAAGCACCATCTGAGATGACCATTCATAATAGTGAATAAAGAGAAAATCTCCCACAGCATAATGAACAGCATGGAATTTAGCTGGATGAATCTAAGATGAATCTGTTTTCCAAAAAGGGAAGCATTGAGGGTCAAGCATGAGTTATGTAGAAATATGGCAGTCATTTGCAATAGAATGTTATGAAGAAGAATCAATATAATTCTTTTTTTTTTTTTGAATCATAGTCTCACTCAGTTGCCCTGTTTGGAGTGCAGTGACATGCTCATGACCACCCAAGCATTGACCTGCTGGGCTCTGGCAATCTTTTTGCCTTAGCCTTCCAAGCAGCCAGAGCTACAGGTGCGTGCTACTGCATCTGGCTACTTTTTGACTTATTGTAGAGACAAGGTTTCGCCAAGTTCCCCGGGTTGGTGTTGAACCCGTGAGCTCAGGCAATCACTTGCCTCAGTCTTCAAAATTGCTGAGATTACAGGCTGAGCCACCAAGCCCAGACAGGATCAATATATTTCAATCATTTTCGCGGAGAGATAGCCAATTTGAGCTGGAAGGGAAAAAAAAGGAGAGCATAAAAGAAGGTTTTGATGCTTTTCATTTTTATTTTTTTGAGTCAGGATCTCACTCTGTCCCCCGGGCTGAAGTGCGGTGGCACAATCACAGCTCACCATAGCCTAAACCCTTTCTGGGCTCAGACAATACTTCTGTCATAGTCTCCCATTTAGATGGGACTACAGGTCCCATGCCACCACACCTGTCTAATTACTTTTTGCAGAAACAGGGTCTCTCTGTGTTGCTCATGCTGGTCTTAAACTCCTGGGCTCAAGAAATTTCCCCCAACTCATCCTCTGTAAGTGCCGGGATTACGGGGGTGAACCACTGTACCCAGTCTGGAATGCTTTTTAAAAATTTTATTTTAGTATTATTTTTTAAATGTGAAGATGTGGAATATAATTCAGGGTTAGGTAAACAAACATTGATCATTCATGTACCCCTGTCAATGAGGTATGACCCTCCCTGCCCTAGCAGTTTCTCTCAACTGCCAATCCCACCTCCTCATAAACAGTTCCCTATTATGACCAATCTCTTTCTTATACCATTTTCATTGTTTAAGGTCCTCTTATGAGTGAGAACATATGGAATTCTGTTCTTTGTTTCTGTGATAAATCGTTGAGTATGATTGACTCCAAATCCATCCAGGTTGCTGCAAAGTCCATATATTTGTCATTCTTTATGGCTGCATAATATTCCATTGTGTATATGTATGTACCACATTTTTTATTCAGTCCAACTTTGATGGGCAACATGGTTGGTTCTATGTTTTTGCTATTGTGAATAGAGGTGCAATAAACATTCGTGTGCAGTTATCTTCTTTGTAGAATAATTTGAGTTCCTCTGGGTATATTCCCAATGGGTGAATTGCTGGGTCATATGGAAAGTCAATTTCTTGTTCTTTCAGAAATCTCTAGACTGTTTTCCAGAGAGGTTGTACAAGTTTGCATTCCTGACAGCAGTGTAGAAGCGTTCCTTTTTCTCCACTTCCTTGCCAGCATCTGTTGTTGTTTTTATTAATGATGACCATTCTTACAGGGGTTAGGTGGTATCTCAATGTTGTTTTGATTTGCATTTACCTGATGATGAGTGGGGCTGAGCATTTTTTCATATGTCTGTTGGCTGCCATATATCTTCTTTTAAGAAATGCCTATTCGTGTCTTTTCCCCACTTTTTAAAGTGGCTGTTTTTTTTTTTCCCTTCGGTGCATTTGAGTTCCTTGTAGATCCTAGATGTTAGGCCTTTGTCAGATATACAGTTGGCAAATATTTTTTCCCATTCTGTGGGCTGTCTTCCTGCTCTCTTGATGGTTTTTTTTGCTTTGCAGAAGCTCATTAATTTGATTTGGTCCCACTTGTCTATCTTAGTTCTGAAGGTATGGCCTTTAGGGTTCTGGATAGTTATTGGTTGTCTGTTCCAATTTCCATAAGGGTGTCTCCTGCGTTTTCTAAGATTCTTATAGTTTGAGGTTTTACATTTAGATCTTTGATCAATTTAGAGTTAATTTTTGTGTATGATGATAGATAGGGGTTCTGTTTCAGTCTTCTGCAGGTGGTCAGTCATTTTTCCCCAGCACCATTTATTGAATAGGCTTTTCTCTCACCAGTAATTGTTGTTGGAGGCTTTGTCAAAGATGAGTTGGTTGAGGAATTGAGGCTTTGCTGCCGGAATTTCTAATCTGTTCCATTGGTCTATGTGCCTGTTTTTATACGAATACCAGGCTGTTTGGATTACTGTAGCTTTATAGTAGAGTTTGAAGTCTGGAAGTGTGATACCTCCTGCTTTGTTTTTGTTGCTGAGGTTTGTTTTGGTTATACGTGGTCGTTTATGTTTCCATATGAATTTCTGTATTGTAGTTTCCAGATCTGAGAAGAATGATGTTGGTAACTTAATGGGTATTGTGTTGAATCTGTAGATTGCCTTTGGAAGGATGAACATTTTAACAATGTTGATTCTTTCTACCCATGAGTATGGTATATTTTTCCATTTATTTGTGTCTTACTGAATTTCTTTGAGCAATGTTTTGAAATTTCATTGTAAAGGTCTTTCACTTCTCCGGTTTGGAAGATGATGAGGTATTTCATTTTTTTGTGGTTATTGTGAATGGGATTGTGCTTTTTATTGGGTCTCTGCCTGCTTCATGTTGTTATATAGGAATGCAACTGACTTTTGCACATTTATTGTGTACCCTGAGACTTTGCCAAAGTCTTTTATCAGTGTCAGCAGGTTTTTGACAGATTCTCTTGGATTTTCAGGGTATAGGATCATATCATCAGCAAAGAGGGATAACTTGATTTCCTCTTTTCCTATTTTGATACCCCTTATTTCTTCCTCTTGTCTAATTGCCTGGGGTAGGACTTCCAACACAATATTGAACAAGAGGGGTGAGAGTGGGCAGATGTGTCTTTGTCCGGTTGTCAGGGGGAAAAGTTTTGTGTTTCTGTCCATTTAGCAATATGTTAGCTGTGGGTTTGTCATAGATGGCACTTACTATTTTGAGGTGTGTTCCTTCTATGCCTAGGTGTTTGAGGGTTTTATCAAGAAGTGATGCTGAATTTTATCAAAAGCCTTTTCTGTATGTAATGAGATAATCACATGGTTCTTGTTTTTACATCTGTTGTTGTATTTAATTACATTTATGGTCTTGAGAATGTTGAACCAGCCCCGCTTCCTGGGGATGAAACCTTCTTAGTCCTGATGGATGATTTTTAAGATGTACTTTTGAATCTGATTTGCAAGAATTTTGTTGAGGATTTTTGCATCTATGTTCATAAGGGATATTGGCCTAATTCTCTTTCTTTGTTGCATCTTTACCAGGTGGTTTGGGTATCTGTGTAATATTAGCTTCGTAAAATGATTTGGGGAGAATTCTATCTTTCTCAATTGTCTGGAATACTTTCAATAGGATTGGTATCAGCTCTTCCTTGTATGTTTTGTAGAATTCTTCTGGAAAGCCATCTGGTCCAGGCTTTTTTTTTTGTAGGTAGTTTTTTTATGACAGAGTCAATTTCTTGGGTTGTTATTGGTCTATTCAATGTCTCAGGGTCTTCTTGTTTCAACTTGGGTAGGTTGTGTGATGTCAGAAAATCTTCCATTTCATCTAGGTTATCAAGTTTATTTATTTATTTATTTATTTTATAATCAGTATTTTTTAATATCGTTTTGTAGGGTACAGTTAAGGGTTAGGTGTACAATTACGTTTCATTCAGGCACCCTATTGATAAGAGGTGTTTTCTCAGTCCCAGATAGATATTAGCTACTGTTAACCCCACCCCCCCCCCATAATTTCCCAGTACCATCAGTCATTTTCTTATAGTATTACATTGGATTTTCAAGGTCCATTATATGAGTGAAAACATGTGATATTTGATCTTTGTTTCTGTGAGAGGTCACTCAGTATTATAGACTCTAGTTCCATCCAGGTAGCTGCGAAATCCATGATTTTGTTTTTTTCATGGCTGCGTAGTATTCCATCGTGTATATGTACCACATTTTTTTAATCCAGTCCTCTTTTGAGGGGCAGCATGGTTGTTTCCAGGTTCTTGCTATTGTGAATAACGCTGCGATAAACATACGTGTACAGGTATCTTTTTTATAGAGTGATTTGTGTTCTTCAGGGTATATTCCCAGTAGGGGATTGCAGAGTCATAAGGAAGGTCAATATTTAGAGCTTTCGGGAATCGCCACACTGCTTTCCACAGAGGTTGCACTAGCTTACACTCCCACCAACAGTGTAGAAGTTTTCCCCTTTTCACCACAGCCTCTCCAGCAGCTGTTATTTTTTGAGTTGTTGATAATTGCCATTCTGACTGGAGTTAGGTGATATCTCAGTGTGGTTTTGATTTGCATCTCCCTGATGATTAGTGAGGTTGAGCATTTCTTCATGTGTTTGTTGGCTGCTCGAATGTCTTTTTTTGTGAAGTGTCTGTTCATATCTTTTGCCCATTTTATAATGGGGTTGCTTGTTTTCTTCTTTTCAGTACGTTTCAGTTCCTTGTAGATCCAGGATGTTAAGCCTTTGTCAGACCTAGAGTTTGCAAATACTTTTTCCCAGTCTGTAGGCTGTCTCCCTACTCTCTTGATGGTTTCTTTGGCTTTGCAGAAGCTTGTCAGTTTAATAAGGTCCCATTTGTCTATCTTCTCTCTTAAGTCCTGGGGGTTTTCGGGTTTTGTACAGGAATTGGATCCCCGTTCCGATTTCCATGAGAGTTTTTCCCTTTCCCTTTTCTAATGTTCTTATGGTTTGAGGTTTTACATTTAGGTCTCTGATCCATTTGGAGTTAACCTTTGTGCATGGGGATAGATAGGGGTCCTGTTTCAATCTTCTACATGTGGTCAACCAGTTTTCCCAGCACCATTTACTGAATAGGTTCTCCTCACCCCATTGGTAGGTGGTGGGGGCTTTGTCGAAGATGAGTTGGTTGAGGAATTGAGGTTTTGCTTCTGGAATCTCAATTCTGTTCCATTGATCTATATGCCTGTTCTTGTACCAATACCAAGCTGTTTTGATGATTGTAGCTTTATAGTAAAGTTTGAAGTCTGGTATTGTGATACCACCTGCTTTGTTTTTTTGCTGAGGATTGTTCTGGCTACTCTTGGACGTTTGTGTTTCCATATGAATTCCTGTGTTGTTTTTTCTAGGTCAGAGAAGAATGTTATTGGTAATTTAATGGGTATTGCATTGAATTTGTAGATTGCCTTAGGTAAGATGGACATCTTCACAATGTTGATTCTCCCGATCCATGAGCATGGGATATTTTTCCACTTGTTCATGTCAGCTTTGATTTCTTTGAGCAGTGTTTTGTAATTTGCATTGTAAAGGTCTTTCACGTCTCTGGTTAGGAAGATGCCAAGGTATTTCATTTTTTTTGTGGCTATTGTGAATGGAATTGTGTTTTTTATTTGGGTTTCTGTTTGTTTATTATTGGTGTAGAGAAATGCGATTGTCTTTTGTACATTTATTTTGTAACCTGAGACTTTGCCAAAGGCCTTTATCAATGTAAGGAGGCCTTTAACAGATTCTCTTGGGTTTTCAAGGTACACTATCATATCATCTGCATAGAGAGATAACTTGACTTCCTCTTTTCCTATTTGAATACCTCTGATTGCCTCGTCTTCTCTGATTGCTCTAGCCAGGACTTCCAATACTATGTTGAACAGGGGGGGAGAGAGTGGGCATCCTTGTCTAGTTCCAGTTTTCAGGGGAATTGGTTCCAATTTTTGTCCATTTAGGAGTATGCAGGCTGTAGGTTTCTCGTAGATGGCTTTTATTATTTTGAGGTATTTTCCCCCGTATGCCTAGATGTTCAAGGGTTTTTATCAAGAAGGGGCTGGATTTTATCAAAAGCTTTTTCTGCATCTAATGATATGATCATGTGGTTTTTGTTTTGACATCTGTTGATGTATTTAATTACATTTTGGTTTTACGAATGTTGAACCAGCCTTGCATGCCAGGAATGAAGCCTACTTGGTCATGGTGAATGATTTTTGAGATGTATTGTTGAATCCTGTTTGCTAGGATTTTGTGGGGAATTTTAGCAACTATGTTCATCAAAGATATTGGCCTGTAGTTCTCTTTCTTTGTTGGATCTTTACCTGGCTTGGATATCAGTGTGATGTTGGCTTCATAAAATGATTTGGGGAGAGTTCCATCTTTTTTCTATCGCCTGGAATACCTTCAGTAGGATTGGTATCAGCTCCTCCTTGAATGTCTTGTAGAATTCTGCTGGAAAGCCATCTGGACCAGGGCTTTTTTTTGTAGGAAGTTTTCTTATTACGTAGTCGATTTCCTTGATTGTAATTGGTCTATTTAGAGACTCAATTTCTTCTTGTTCCAACCTAGGTAGATTGTGTGATGTCAGAAAGTCCTCCATTTCCTTGTGGTTTTCAAGTTTGTTTCCATACAAGTGTACATAGTAGTCTCTAATGATCTTTTGTATTTCTTCAGGGTCAGATGTGACTTCATTTTTTTGTGTTTCTGATTATGCTTATTTGGTTTTTTTCTCGTTTTTTCTTGGTCAGTCTAGCTAGGGGACCATCGATCTTGTTTATTCTTTCGAAGAACCAGCTTTTTGTTTCATTGATTTTTTCAATTATCTTTTTGTCTTCTATGTCCTGGATTTGGGCTTTTATTTTGCTGATCTGGATTCTTCTGCTGAAATTAGGGTTTTTGTGGTCTTGCTTTTCCAGCTTCTTTAGGTGGCTTGTTAGATTGTGAATTTCTGTTCCTTCCATTTTCTTCATGTGTGTTTGTAGGGATATAAATTCCCCTCTTACTACAGCTTTCAGGGCATCCCAGAGATTTTGGTAAGATGTTTCTTCATTTTCATTTGTTTCCAGGTATTTTTTGATCCCTGTTTTGATTTCGTCATTGACCCAGGAGTTGTTTAGCATCATGCTGTTTAGTGTCCATGTCTTTGTGGGTTTTGGGGGGACTTTGTTTGTGTCAATATTTATTTTTATTCCACTGTGGTCCGAGAAGGTGTTTGGTAGAATTTTGGTCCTTTTAAATTTGCTTATACTTGATTTATGGCCGAGTATGTGGTCGATCTTAGAATATGTTCCATGTGGTGATGAGTAAAATGTGTATTCTGTGGTCTTTGGATGGAGTGTTCTGTAAGTATCAATTAAGTCCATTTGGTCCAAGGTCACATTGAGGTTCCGGATCTCCTTGCTGATTTTTTGTCCTGTTGATCTGTCTAGGGTTGTGAGTGGGGTATTAAAGTCCCCAGTTATGATAGTGGTAGAGTCAATATCTTTCTTTAGTTTTCCCAAAAAGTTGCTTTAAGAAGGTTGGTGCACCTATGTTGGGTGCATATATGTTTAGGATAGATATTTCCTGTTGATGGAGTGAACCTTTTATCATTATGTAGTGACCCTCTGTATCTTTTTTGATTTTTAATAGTTTGAAGGATATTTTGTCTGAAATTAAGATGGCTACTCCTCCTTTCTTTTGTATTCCGTTCGCCTGAAAGACTGTTTCCCATCCTCTTACCTTTAGTCTGTGGGTGTCCTTTCTAGTGAGGTGAGTCTCTTGAAGGCAATAGATTGTTGCCTGATGATTTTTATCCATTTTGCCAATCTATGTCTTTTCAGTGGTGCATTTAGTCCGTTCACATTTAGGCTAATAATTGAAATGCAAGAGTTGATCCCTGTCATAAGGTTCTTACAGAGTTGTTACTGTTTATTTGTTGTCTTTCTTTGGGTTTTGGAGTTGGTTCAGGTGTGTTTTTAATCTTTTGCCTGTACTCTTGTGAAGAATGCTGATGTTCTTTTTTCTTTTTCTTTTGTTTCAGTACTTTCTTGAGTGTTTCTTGTAGCGGTGGTCTAGTGGCAGCGTAGGTTCTTAGGGATTGGATGTCTGGAAAAGATTTTAATTTTCCCTCACTAATGAAGCTTAGTTTAGCTGGGTAGGTTATTCTTGGTTGAAATTGTTTCTCTTTTAGTACTTTGAAGATAGGGCTCCAGGCTCTCCTGGCCTGAAGGGTTTCTGTGGATAAATCTGCTGCTATTCGGATTGGTTTTTGGTGGTAGTCTGGCCTTTTTCTCTTGCTGCCTTTAGGATTTTTTCCCTTTTATAGCTACTTTGTTTAGGCGAATTATTATGTGTCTGGGAGTTGGTCTTCTCGTTTGTTGTCTTGCAGGGGTTCTCTGAATCTCTTGTGTTTGAATTTTTTCATCTTTACTGAGATGAGGGAAGTTTTCTTGAATGATTTCATGGAATGTTTGTTCCAGTGTGGCTTCTGTTTCTCTTTCTGCCTCAGGAAGCCCAATTTTCTCAGGTTTGGTCTCTTGAAGTGATTATTCATCTCTTGCAGGTTTTGTTCTGTCTTTTTGAGCTTCTTTTCTATGCTTTTGACAGTTTGGGTTAGTTCTGTGTTTTGGTCTTCGAGCTCTGAGATTCTTTCTTCTGCTTGGCTGATTCTGCTTTCCATGCTTATTAGTCTGTTGTTCATTTCCATCACAGTATTCTTTACTGCTGTCATTTCTGACAACAGCTCCTTCCTATTTTCCTCTTGTCTCTCCTCAATTTTTTTAATTCTCTCCATTAATGTTTTGATGTCTGGGTTTGTTGCATGTAGCCAGTCATTCTGGGGAGTCTTCATTGTCTGTGTTCCAGAATCTGTTTTCTCATTGTCTGATCTCCCAGGGGTCTGTGTAAGCCCTATATTCTTCTTTTGGTTTTTCTTCATTTGTGCGGTTTTTTCCCCTTCCCTACTTCTTCCTTCCCTCCACGTCACCGTCTTCTTAAATTTTGTTTTTCAGGGGTAAAGGGACTGGTTTTACTTCTGTTCATTCAATCTCCCATTCTTTATGTATGTCGTCTTACTTTGTTCAAATTTTTAAGTTGCACTGTAGGTTGGAGGTGGTCCTTTTTGCAGTTTTGAGATGTATTTAAGGGAGAGCTGTGATTCAAAATCTGTCTGCAGGTCCTGCTGTTCGCTGACAGGCGTGTGGATAATGTGGAACCCACTTCCCACTGCCCTGGAGTCTGTCCGTGCAGTGGGGCTGTAGGTTTACTCCCTGTAAAAAAATGTGGTTAGCAGGGGGAGGGAATGGAGCAGATAGTGGGTTGAAGAGGGGAGTGGAGAGATAGAGAAGTAAGGGAGGAAACTAACGAGTGTGCCAACAAATAGAGAGAGAGGTCTATACTAAAACAGCTAAAAATGATGGACCACAGCTACAGTCGAACCAACTCTCATACAACCACAAATAAAACATATTGTGATGCTAACATACCGGCTATCCAACCACCTTATTGGTGTGTTGTTCCTCTATACAAAGACATGGTTTACAGACAGAAGAAAAGAGAAGAAAAGGAAAAGGAAAAGAGAAAAAAGGGGAACAATACTGTAGGAATAGAATTAAGTCATTAAAATAATAGAATCAATGAAGCACACTCTGAGACCTTTCGTTTAAGTCCAGTGTCCTTTCAGGTCTGATTTGTAGTTTTCTTTTCAAGCCGGTGAATTAGTTTGCAGTTAGAGTCAATTGCCCCTGATGTGTTGTGAAGGACAGCTCAGGTCAGCTTTCCTTCAGCAGTTTGGTCTATGTCTTTATCAGGCTTATTTCTCCCGTTTCGGTGTTGTTACCTTGAGTCGCCAGCAGGTGGTGCTATCTCATCTGCTCGCCCCAGAGGGGGTGGGGCTGGACAGGAACAAGATGGCTGCCTGCCTCCGAGCAGGCAACAGAAGCCCCCGTGAGCCAGCAGCACAATCTCAGACACAGGAGATTTGGCAGAAATCCCTGCAGATTTTCCTTGAAGCCGATTTGTGTGGATCTCCTCTCAGGCCAGGTTGTGATGAGCTGCGCGGGCCGAGCGCCGGGGCCCCGGGAGGCGGGAGCGCCGGGGGCCCCGGGAGGCGGGAGCGCCGGGGGCCGCGGGAGGCGGGAGCCTCAAGTTTATTTCCATATGGGTGTACATAGTAATCTCTGATAATCTTTTGTATTTCTTTGGGGTCAGTTGTGATTTGATCTTTTGTATTTCTGATTGTGTGTATTTGGGCTTTTTCTCTATTTTTCTTGGTCATTCTGTCTAGGGGCCCATCAATCTTGTTAATTCTTTCCAAGAACCAGTTTTTTGTTTTGTTGATGTTTTCCATGATATTTTTGTCTTCTATGTCCCGTATTTGGGCTCTTATTTTTGTAATTTGGATTCTTCTGCTAAAGTTGGTGTTTTGGTGATCTTCTCTTTCCTGTTCCTTTAGGTGGTTTGTTAGCTTCTCCACTTGTGATCATTCCATTTTCTTGATCCGTGCTCATAGAGATAAAAATTCTCCTCTTAAAACTGATTTCATGGCATCCCAGAGGGTTTGGTAAGATGTTTCTTCATTTTCATTTTTTTCCAGGAATCTTTCAATTTCTTCTTTGATTTCAGTGTTGACCCAGTCACTGTTTGCATCATCCTGCTTAGTGACTATGTTTTTGTGGGTTTTGGGGAAATTCTGTTGGTGATGATATTCATTTTTATTACACTGTGTTCTGAAAAGGTACATGGCAAGATCTCAGTCTTATGAAATTTGTTTATGTTTGATTTATGACCAATGATGTCATCGATCTTGGAGTATGTTCCATGTTCTGGTGAGTAGAATGTATATTCTGTGGTCTTTGGGTAAAGTGTTTTGTAAGCATCAATTAAGTCCATTTGTTCTAGAGTCTCATTGAGGTTCTGGTGTCCTTGTTGATTTTTTGTCTTGATGATCTATCTAGGGTTGTAAGTGGTATATCAAAGTCCCCCACTATGATAGTGTTAGAGTCAATCTCTTTTTTAAGTTTGCCTAGAAGGTGCTTTACAAACATTGGTGCTCCTATATTAGGTGCATATATATTTAGGATGGATATTTCTTGTTGATGGGTTGAACCTTTTATCATGATATAGTGACCTTCTTCATCTTTTTTGATAATTGATAGCTTAAACGGTATTTTTTCTGAGATTAAGATTGCAACTCCAGCTTTCTTTTGTGTTCCGTTCGCCTGAAAATTTGTTTCCCATCTTCTTACATTGAGTCAGTGAGTGTCCTTTCTGGTGAGCTATGTCTCTTGGAGACAATGCATTGTTGCCTCATGATATTTCATTCACTTTACCACTCTGTGTCTTTTCAGTGGTGCATTTAATTCATTCACATTCAGGCTAATTATTGAAATGTGAGGGTTTATTTTTGTCATGATGTTCTTATAGAGTTTCTTGGGTTTGGTTTTTTGTGTGTTTTCAATCTTTCTCCTGCACTCTTGTGAGGAACATTGTTGTTACTTTTCCCTTTTCTTCTGTGTTCAATATTTTCTTTTTTAAAATTTTAATCGATATTTTTTGTTTTGATATTGTGGGGTACAGTTAAGGGTTAGGTATACAAATAAGCTTCATTCAGGTCCCCGTGTTGATAACAGGTGTCTCCCTGTCTCCAGACAGATGTTTACTACCATTAGTCCCATCCCCCCCATAGTTTCCCAACACTGTCAGTCATTTTCTTATAGTAGTGCATTGGGTTATCAAGGTCCACTATATGAGTGAGAATATGTGATACTCAGATCTTTGTTTCTGTGAGAGGTCACATAGTATTATAGATTCTAGCTCCATCCACGTTGTTGCAAAATTCATAATTTTGTTCTTTTTTATGGCTGCATAGTATTCCATCGTGTATATGTACCACATTTTAAAAATCCAGTCCACTTTTGATGGACAGCGGGGTTGGTTCCACATTCTTGCTATTGTGAACAATACTGCAATAAACATTCGCGTGCAGGTATCTTTTTTATAGAGTGATTTGAGTTCTTCAGGTGATATTCCCAGTAGGGGGATTGCAGGGTCATATGGGAGGTTGATGTTTAAAGCTTTTAGGAATTGCCACACTGCTTTCCACAGAGGTTGCACTAGTTTACACTCCCACAAACAGTGTAGAAGTGTTACCTTTTCACCACACCCTCTCCAGCAGCTGTCATTTTTTGAGTTGTTGAAATTGCCATTCTGACTGGAGTTAGGTGGTATCTCAGTGTGGTTTTGATTTGCATCTCCCTGATGATTAATGAGGTTGAACATTTCTTCATGTGTCTGTTGGCTGCTTGGATGTCTTCCTTTGTGAACTGTCTGTTCATATCTTTTGCCCACTTTATAATGGGGTTGTTTATTTTTTTCTTTTCAGCACGTTTGAATTCCTTGTAGATCCAGGATGGTAAGCCTTTGTCAGACCTGGAGTTGCCAAATACTTTTTCCCAGTCTGTAGGCTGTCTTCCTGCTCTCTTGATGGTTTCTTTGGCTTTGCAGAAGCTTGTCAGTTTAACGAGATCCCACTTGTCTATCTAAACCCTTATGGCCTGTGAGTTTCTAGTTTTGTTCAGGAATTGGATGCCAGTTCCAATTTCCATGAGGGTATGTCCTTCATTTTCTAAGGTTCTTATGGTTTGAGGTTTTACATTTAGGTCCCTGATCCATTTGGAGTTAATTTTTGTTTATGGGGATAGATAGGGGTCCTGTTTCAATATTCTGCATGTGGTCAGGTACTTTTCCCAGCACCATTTACTGAATAGGTTCTCCTCTCCCCAGTGGTAGGTGCTGGAGGCTTTGTTGAAGATGATTTGGTTGAGAAATTGAGGTCTTGCCTCTGGAATCTCAATTCTATTCCATTGGTCTATATGCCTGTTCCTATACCAATACCAAGCTGTTTTGATGATTGTAGCTTTATAGTAAAGTTTGAAGTCTGGTAATGTGATACCACCTGCTTTTTTTTTTTTTTTTTTTTTTGCTGAGAATCGTTCTGGCTATTCTTGGTCGTTTGTGTTTCCATATGAATTCCTGTGTTGTTTTTTCTTGGTTTGAGAAAAATGTTGCTGGTAATTTGATAGGTATTGCATTGAATCTGTAGATTGCCTTAGGTAAGATGGACATCTTCACAATGTTGATTCTTCCAATCCATGAGCATGGGATATTTTTCCACTTGTTTGTGTCATCTTTGATTTCTTTGAGCAGAGTTTTGTAGTTTTCATTGTAAAGGTCTTTCACATCTCTGGTTAGGAAGATGCCAAGGTATTTCATTTTTTTTTGTGGCTATTGTGAATGGAATTGTGCTTCTTATTTGGGTTTTTGTTTGTTTATTATTGGTGTAAAGAAATGCGATTGTCTTTTGCACATTTATTTTATATTCTGAGACTTTGTCGGAGGCCTTTATCAGTGTTAGGAGGTTTTTGACAGATTCTCTTGGGTTTTCAAGGTATATGATCATGTCATCTGCAAAGAGAGATAATTTGACTTCCTCTTTTCCTATATGGATACCCCTGATTGCCTTCTCTTCTCTGATTGCTCTAGCCAGGACTTCCAATAGTATACTGAACAGAAGGGCATCCTTGTCTTGTTCCAGTTTTCAGGGGAAATGATTCCAATTTTTGTCCATTTAGGAGTATACTGGGTGTGGTTTCTCATAGATGGCTTTTACTACTTTGAGGTATGTTCCCTGTATGCCTAGATGTTCGAGGGTTTTTATCAAGAAGGGTGCTGGATTTTATCAAAAGTTTTTTCTGCATCTAATGATGTAATCATGTGGTTTTTGCTTTGACATCTGTTGATGTATTTAATTACATTTATTGTTTTATGAATGTTGAACCAGGTTTGAGTCCCAGGGATAAAGCCTACTTGATCATAATGGATGATTTTTGAGATGTGTTGCTGAACCTGGTTTGCTGGGATCTTGTTGAGAATTTTAGCGTCTATGTTTATCATAGGTATTGGCCTGTAGTTCTCTTTTTTTTTGTTGGATCTTTACCTGGCTTGGGTATCAACGTGATGCTAGCTTCATAAAATGATTTGGGGAGGGTTCAATCTTTCTCAATCGCCTGAAATACCTTCAGTAGGATTGGAATCAGTTCCTCCTTAAATGTCTTGTAGAATTCTGCTGGAAAGCCATCTGCTCCGGGGATTTTTTTTGTAGGTAGTTTTCTTATTACATAGTCAATTTCTTTGTTATTGGTCTATTTAGGGTCTCAATTTCTTTTTGTTTCAACCTGGGCAGGTTGTGTGATGACAGAAAGTCCTCCATTTCCTTGAGGTTTTCAAGTTTGTTTCCATACAAGTGTACATAGTAGTCTCTGATGATTTTTTGTATTTCTTCAGGGTCAGATGTGACTTCATCTTTTGTGTTTCTGATTGTGCTTATTCGGGTTTTTTCTTTCTTTTTCTTGGTCAGCCTACCTAGGGGACCATCAATTTTGTTTATCCTTTTGAAGAACCACCTTTTTGTTTCATTGATTTTTTGTATTGTCTTTTTGTCTTCTATGCCCTGTATTTGGACTTTTGTTTTGGTGATCTGGATTCTTCTGTTGAAATTAGGGTTTTTGTGATCTTGCTTTTCCAGCTCCCTTAGGTGGCTAGTTAGGCTATTAATTTGTGTTCCTTCCATTTTCTTCATGTGTGTTTGTAGGGATATTAATTCCCCTCTTACTACAGCTTTTAAGGCGTCCCAGAGATTTTGGTAAGATGTTTCTTCATTTTCATTTGTTTCCAGGTATCTTTTGATCTCTTTTGATTTCAACATTGATCCAGGAGTTGTTTAGCATTATGCTGTTTAGTTACCATGTCTTTGTGGGTTTTGGGGGAACCTTGTTGGTGTTAATTTTTATTTTTATTCCACTGTGGTCTGAGAAAGTGCATGGTAGAATTTCAGTCTTTTTAAATTTGCTTATGCTTGATTTATGGCCGATAATGTGGTCGTTCTTGGAATACGTACCGTGAGGTGATGAGTAGAATGTGTATTCTGTGGTCTTTGGATGGAGTGTTCTGTAAGTATCAATTAAGTCCATTTGATCCAGAGTCACATTAGGGTTCCCGATCTCGTTGCTGATTTTTTTGTCCTGATGATCTGTCAAGGGTTGTGAGTGGGGTATTAAAGTCCCCAGTTATGATGGTGTTAAAGTCAGTATCTTTCTTTAGTTTTCCTAGGAGTTGCATTATAAAAGTTGGTGCACCTATGTTAGGTGCATATATGTTTAGGATAGATATTTCTTGTTGATGGAGTGAACTTTTTATCATTATGTAGTGGCCCTCTGTATCTTTTTAAATTTTTGATAGCTTAAATGGTATTTTGTCTGAAATTAGGACTGTGACTCCTCCTTTCTTTTGTGTTCCATTCACCTGGAAATTTGTTTCCCATCCTCCTACTTTGAGTCTGTTCATGTCTGTTCTAGTGAGATGGCAGTATATTGTTGCCTGGGGATATTTTACCCATTTTGCCATTCTATGTCTTTTCAGTGGTGTATTTAGTCCATACACATTCACGGTAATTATTGATATGTGAGAGTTCATCACTATCATAGAGTTCTTTTAGAGTTGTTCTTCCATTTGGTTTTTTGTCTTTTTTTTATTTAGGCGAATTATTATGTGTCTAGGAGTTGGTTTTCTCATTTGCTGCCTTTCAGGAGTTCTCTGGATCTCTTGTGTTTGAGTTTTTGCATCATTGATTAGATAAGCGAAGTTTTCTTGAATGATCTCATGGAAGGTTTGTTCCAGTGTGGTCTCTGTCTCTCTTTCTGCCTCAGGCAGACCAATCACTCTTAGGTTAGGCCTCTTGAGTAATCACTCATCTCTTGAAGGTTTTTTCCTGTCTTTTTGAGCTTGTTTTCTGTGTTTTTGAGAGTTTGGGTTATTTCTATATTTTGGTCCTCAAGCTCTGAGCTTCTTTCTTCTGCTTGGGTAATTCTACTTTCCATGCTTATCAGTTTATTGTTTATTACACTCACAGTATTCTCTATTACTGTTATCTCAGATATCAGCTTCTTTCTAATTTCTTCTTGAGTCTCCTCAATTCTTTTTAATCTCTCCAATAATGTCTTGATGTCTAGGTTTGTATTTTGAGACCAGTCATTCAGGGGGCTCTTCGTTGTTTGCATTCTAAAGTCAGTTTTCTCAGTGTCTGTCCTCCCAGGAGTCTGGGAGAGATCCATATTCTTCTTTTGGTTTTTCTTCATTTGTTTAGATTTTTCTCTCTTGTCCCTTAGTGGATCAAGTTCCTGAGATCTAATCTCCAGTCTTTCCCCTCTGTTTCGGTTGCGGGCAGTTTGCTTGTTGCCTGGGAGATCTGTGACACTGATATTCAGCGTAGAGGAGGGGCTTTGTCTCCTGTTAATGACATCACCATGGGAACCTAGGTGGAGGCTCTGATAGGTGGGCGGGGTGATGCGATGTAAATATGCCTTGAAAATGGCAGAAGTGGTGGTTTTACTTTCACTTTTAGGGATATTCCTGTGGGTCTCTAGGCGGGAACAGCTGAACAGCTGGTCTCTGGATCTGGGGTGCCACCATCAGGCTGGGGTGGAGGAGAGGATCGGGCATTATCTCCTCTGGAGCTGGAAGCCTGTGATTGGCACCTTATGCCAGCTTGGGGTTCTGCCCCCTTAAACAGGCTTGTGGTCGTGCATGCTGAGTGCCTCAGCCAGGGTTGGCCTGGGGCTTCCAATCTACAAAGCTCCAGAGGGCAGTTGGTGGCTCTGTGTCCCTCTTAGGGCACTTTAGCCAGAAATGGGACCATTATCTCTAAGGGGCAGGTGCTCCGAGCCTCCCTGCATGACCGGTAGCTTGGCGCTGGGTGCAGGTTGTGACGATGTAGCCAGGGATGGAGCTGGGATTAGGGGTTTGGGATTCTCCAGCCGGTTGGAATCATATATAGTGGAGCAGCCGCCATCTGGCTGCAATGTCTGGCCCTGTGTGGGACCAAAATTCCCCAAGCCTCTTACCAGTGTGGTTGGAGGTGGGTGGGAGTGTGCAGGAAGAAAAGTAATAGTCTTTTTTGGGAACTCACGTTCGGAGAATATCAGGGATTCACTTATGCCATCACCATCTTCAGGTCGCCCCCCAATATTTTCTTAAGAGTTTCTTGTAGTGTTGTTCTGGAGGCAGCATAAGTTCTTAGGGTTTGGATGTCTGGGAAAGATTTTAATTCTCCCTCACTGATGAAGCTTATCTTGGCTGTGTAGGTTATTCTTGGTTGAAATTGTTTGTCTTTGAGAACTTTGAATATTGGACTCCAAACTCTCCTAGCCTGAAGGATTCTGTAGATAAATCTGCTACTATTCTGATTGGTCTTCCCTGGTAGGTAGTCTGACCTTTTTCTCTTGCTGCTTTTAGGATTTTTTCTTTTATGCTTACTTTGTGTAGGCAGATTATTATGTGCCTAGGAGTTGGTCTTCTCATTTGTTGTCTTGCTGGGGTTCTCAGAATTTCTTGTGTTTGAATTTTCACATCATTAACGAGGTGAGGTAAGTTTTCTTGAATAGTTTCATGGAATGTTTGTTCCAGGGTGGTCTCTGTCTCTCTTTCTGCTTCAGGAAGTCCAATTACTCTTAGGTTCATTCTCTTGAAGTAATCACTCATCACTTAAAGGGTTTGTTCTGTCTTTTTGAGCTTCTTTTCTATGTTTTTGACAGTTTGGTTTAGTTCTATGCTTTGGTCTTCAAGTTCTCTGATTCTGTCTTTTGCTTGGCTAAGACTGCTTCCCATGTTTATTAATTTGTTATTTATTTCAGTCACAGTATTCTTTACTGCTGTTATCTCAGTTATCAACTCCTTCCTATTTTCCTCTTATCTCTCTTCAATTCTTTTTATTCTCTCAATTGATTTCTTGATGTCTGGGTTTGCAGTATGTGCCCAGTCATTCTGGGAGCTCTTCATTGTTTGCATTCTGAAGTCTGTTTTCTCAATATCTGATCTCCCAGGGGTCTGTGTGAGACCTTATTCTTCTTTTGGTTTTTCTTCATTCGTGTAGATTTGCTTCCCCACTTTTCCTTTTATTCCTCCCTCTGTCTTCTCTAAATCTGTTGTTCAGGGGTGGTGGTGTTGTTTTTTGCTTATGTTTGGTCAATCTTCTATTCTTTCTTATGTGAATCTTCTGGCTTTGTTTGATTCTGAGGCTGGACTGTAGGTTGAGGGTTATACCTTTTGCAGCTTTGAGATTTAGCTGAGGGGGAAGTTGTGATTCAAAATTTATCTGCAGATCCCAGTATCCACTGACAGATGTATGGATACTCTGGATCCTGCATCCCACTGCCTTTAATCTGTTCATAAAGTGGGGGTATTGGTTTGCTCCCTGGAAGCAAAGTGATGTAAGAAAAGGAAAGAAATGGGACAGGGAGATGGGGAAGTGGAAGGTGGAGACAGGAGAGTAAAAGGGAGAACAGACAGGGGTACCCACTAATAAGTGAAAATAGACCTGAAAACAGGTAAGAGTAAGAGAAAACAAAAATAAAAACAAACAAGCAATCAAACAAAAAACAGCAACAACAACAAACAAACTGGAACATATAATTATACAGACACACAAGCGGACCAACCTCCTTAAGATGTATTGTTCCCTTCCACAACCATGAGGTCTTAGCTCCCAAGTTGGAGATTAGGCAGAGCTGGGTGAGTAAGTCAGTGCAGGTCTCTGCTTGGTCACAGGGCTCCAGATGATCCCAGGCTCTACTGCTGCCAGATCCAGCTTGGGGAGTTGGTGGAGTGCGAGACAACCAGATGCAGTAGGTTGGCATGTCACATGTGGCTTGGGCCTCTTTTTCTTTCTTTGTTCTTAGGTCCCAGGCTGGAGGATGCACAGAGCTGGGTGGAGCTCATGGGGCAATGCAGGTCTCTGCCTGGTCTCTAGCTCCAGCTGTTTTCTAGTCCCTCTGTGGTCAGAGGTGAGTTGGGGGAGGTGGAGTGTGAGACTGCTGGGCATTGCTGGTCAGCATAGTGGTCAGGGTGGCTTGGGGATGGGGTGGTGTAGCCAACAATGGTGCCCAGAGCTCCATGGGGAAGGAATCTTGGACCTTCCTGGGTGGTGGAGGCTTGGGGCCTGGTGTGGGTCTTCAGTCAGGGGGGTAGTCTTTAGCTCTGAGGGGAGGGCATGTAGGGACTCTGTGGGCATCTGTGGCTCAAGGCGGGTTTGGTCGGTTCAGCTGGGGTGGGGACCTGGAGCTCTGAAGTGCCCGGGTGGGATCCCAGGGCTCTGAGGTGCCTGCGTGCTGGAGGCCCCCACAGGGTAAGGGTAGCTCAAGGTGGGGCTGGGTGCTTTAGCTCAGGTGGAGGTCTGGAGCTCCAAGGCATGGGTGCCGGGGGCCTCCATGAGGGTTTGAGGTGGGGCTGGGTGCTTCAGCCTGGGTAGGGGCCCAGAACTCCAAGATGTGGGTGCTGGAGGCCTGCATGGCAGGGGTGGCCTTCGGTCTGGTGGGGTGCCCCAGGTAGGGATGGAGCTTGCAGCTCTGAGGGACAGATGCCACATGTTGGGAGACAACATCTACAGCTATACTATTGAGGTCTATGAAGGCCTGGGTTGGAAGTCCACTTTTGACACAAAAGCATCAGTGACATCTATAGTGTTGATATAGGACTAGTGACCAGTTTGCATATATGACATAAAAACATATTATCTAGAAACAAACTTTTTACACTGTTAGACTAAAATCTCGGGTAAGGCCTTATAGCAGAAACGTTCTGTGCTTTAAGTTTCCATTTCTCTCTGATCTTCTGAGCCATTCTTAAGTTTCTGTTTCTCAGTAGTAACCATACAGCCTTTGTTCCTGTAAGCAGAAATTGTTCTAATGGTTTTGTTTTTCTGCCTCTAGCCAGGCAGAATGTTCCTAGTTTCATTACGTGCCAAAACTCTTAGTCTGCCTCTGCCCCCTGGCCATAATCATGGCAACTGTGCCTTTTCTTGTCCAAAAGTGTGACAACTACTATTTGATTTATTCATTTAGACCAGAATTTTTATAAGGAAGTTTAGAAATATATATACATAGCTCAGTTATCTATATATAACACTATGTGAACTTGTGCTTGCTACTTCACCTCCTTCTGCTTGAAATTTGCCCTCTAATATGCCTGTGTATGGTAGTGATAAAACCCAGTCACAGGCCTGTTGGAGAGTGAATCCTTAGTACTCTCACTTATTATTGGATATACTTTTGCACTTTGGATTTCTGCTTTGAGGCGTCGACTTCAGTGTCTTGCAGACTTCGATGGTAAAGTATGCATTGGGTGTGTCAAATATTGTGGTTAACGTTTTCTGCTACTCACTATTTAGCATTTTATAGAGGGCTCTGGCATCGGTGTCTCTGACAGGCTTTTAAGATCAAAGTTTAAAGCATGCGAGACACCGAGACTAGCACCTCTCTGTCTTCTTCTCTTAGGTGTAATCTGTGCTTTATCTGCTTTATCAGTTTATCATTTGAAATTATATATTTGAAGTTTTATAAGAGATCATATATTAAATCATATAGTTAGGTGCTAAAAACCATAGGTGCTAGTTATGATTTTGTTTTAAGCATGTGTACTCTAATACTAATCATTCTGTTTGGAGCATGTGGATCTTGTGATGCAGATTTTAAAAGATATGATGTGTATCACTAGATTCATGTGTCCCCAGCAAAAATACTTTTACTACTAGAAATTAAGATAATTAATATAAATTTTGATTGTTTTGTTAAATCATAGTAGGTTAGTAAAAAAGGGAAATTTTTACCTTAAGTAAAATTTAAAATAGCTTATAATATATAGATTAGTCATTAGGTATTATAGAAAACAGTTTGCCAAACTATTGTTAAAATCATACACCTGTTATTTTGATGTAAGCTTTGTAAGGCATGATATGCATCACGGAGTTTTCATTGTCAATTGTTACCTTAAACAAAAATCTTTTGTGAAGAATGTTATGCATCATGCGACCTGTAAGCCCCTAGCAAATATTTGATTATTGCTGGAGATTGTAGAAAATAGTATATAAGCTGGAAAAAGTTTGAATAAAATTCGGAACAGTCCTGATCAGACTGAACCCAGAAGAACTGCCTCCAAGTTGTTTCTTCTTCGCTGTGTCCTGACTCTCTGGTGCAGGCTCAACCCCCTCAGGTTGGAGCTGGTCTCCAACAGCCACAACCTCCCTGGGGACCAGTGGCTTGAGATGGGATTAGGCACCTCAGCCAGGGCAGCGACCCAGAGCTCTGACAGACAGGTACCTGTGGCAGCTTTGGGCCATGCATGGGGCACTTCAACCAAGGATGGAGCTGGTATCCCTGAGGGGCGGGCGCCTAGAGCCTTCCTGGGCTATGGCGGCTTGAGACGGGGTTGGGCGCCTCACCCAGGGCAGGGATATGGAGCTCCAAGGGGCAGGCGCCTAGGGCCTCCCTGGGCAATGGTGGCTTGAGATGGGGCTGGGTGCCTCAGCCAGGTCAGGAAACTGGAGCTCTGAGGGCGAGCACCAGTGGCAGCTTTGGGCAGGGTACTTCAGCCAGTGATGGAACCATAGCTCCAAGGGGTGGGTGTGGAGGGCCTCCAAGTGCTGCCACATCCTGAGACAAGGCTGGGCATCCCAGCCAGGGAGGGGGCTGGCAGCAGCTGGGTGCCAGGCAGAGCAGTACAACCAGCAAGAGAACCCAGATCTCTACAAGGCAGTATCTGAGGGCCTCCACAGGCAGTGACAACTTGGGGCCGGGTGAGATAGTGTAGCTAGTTAGGGATCTGGGAGCTCTATGTGGCTGGGGACCCAGGCTGCCTGGGGTGGAGTAGCGGTGGCAGGGCCTCAGTAGCCGATGGTGCATGGTACCGAGAGTCTCTGGACCTTGACTGACATTGTAGCTGGCGGTGGGCAGGGGTTGGCAGGGAGGGAAGCAAGAGTTTTTATGGGAACTCACTTTCGGAGAATCTCACAGTCCCCCTTGTGCCGTCACCATCTTACCAGAACTCTGAGATATTTTTTTTTGATGTTCCTTTTTTTTTTGAGTTGGAGTCTCACTCTGTCACCCAGACTGGAGTGGAGTGGCCACTTCCGGCCATTGCAGCCTCGACCTGCTGGGCTCCAGTGATCCTTCTGCCTCAGCCTTCCAAGTAGCTGGAACTACAGGTGGGCGCTACGAGCCCGGATACTGAGATGCTTTTTAAAAGACATTGAATTGAGGGTTGCCTATGAGGGAAGACAAGCTCTCTGGGATAAATTGCATGGATATGGGAACTAGAAAAGGTAGCTGTTTTTTTGTTTCCATTATGTGAAAATGACCATTGGGCATATTGACAAGAAACAGGTTCCATGGGGGCACTCTCATGTCTCTCAAGTGAGGAAAAAATTTAAGGAACCCATCATTAATTTTGAGGTGGTGTGGGAGTAGGCATGTAGATACCTATGCCCGCATAGGCATGTGTGTGTATGATACAGAATTGTATGTTTGTATGTGCACTTATATGCAGATAAAAATCAAATTGTGTTTGCTTTTTATCAATCAATATTGGAAGATTTTAAATTAAACAATCAAAAATAATTGGCAGCAGTGAGAAATTGTTGGGGGAGGACTTAATCAATATGGGTATCTGATCTAAAATCAGATGAAGCAGGGACCAAAATGAGGCCCAAACTTTACCTGTACGATGATCATTTGTATACCTAACCATGAATTTTACCCCTTATCTTTAAAAAAAATTATGTATTTTTCATAAAGTTTAAACACCTTACTAACTTAGACTGCTATCTTTCCCAAATCTGGACACATTTCAACTACTAACAAATAAAAAATACTACAAGATAATTGGATATTTAACATTTTTGATGCCATTAGGATCAGTAAACATGCTAGTAACCTGATATTTTAAAAATTATTTCTACAGTTGAAGTTCTGGATAATGACATTATTATTCATGTCTAATTATTCTTTGGTTGATAATCACACATTCATTAAATTGTGATTTTATAAATAAAGTTCCACAGTCAACAAAAAATAGTAATGTTAGAGACATAACAAACTGCTTTAAGCTTGAAGTCTATTTTAATCTGATTGTATATCCCCAAGCTGGTTGTTTACTGATTAAATGTACCTGCACTGTTAAAAAATTTTTTTTCTACTTGAATCATATTTTAGGTATATTTTAAAAAATATCCCACTGGATACACGAAACGATTTTTAAAGTGTTATTAGGATAGTCTTTAAAATGAATGGGAAAGTGGATATATTTGGGGTGGGTTTCATATACTTCCTGTGTGCTCTGTATTCTTTATAATTCTTTATAATTACTTCTATATTAATTTCTTCTGCAGCAATTAAAAAAAATTCAAGTTACACTTCAAGTTGTTAGCTCAAGTGGTTAAAATGGAATGGAATGCATTTTTTTCTTACTTAATATTTATATTTCAGCTATACAGTAAGTCCTCACTTAACGTGATGCCTAAGTTTTTAGAAACCCCAAGTTTAAAGGGAATGACCTAGAAGAAAGCACATTTTTCCACAGGTGAACTGATATATTCAAGAGTTAAGTTGCTATGGGGTATTTCTGGTCACAAAAACATCACCAAACTCCTCTTGATCCCCATCTTTTTTTAGGTTCAGGATACACATGCCTATCCATTACATGTACATATTGTGTAGTGCTGGAGACTGGGTCTCATGTGGCCCAATCCCCAGTGACCCTTGTGACCCTCAGGTAATTTCTGAACCCTAATCTCCTCCTACTATTCCCCCCTTATTGGTGTCACCAGTGTCTATTATTTCCATCTTTGTGACCATTTAGCTCCTGCATACAAACTTAAAAATAACGACCCCAAATACTTCTAATTGTAAACTTTGAGATAAATGTGTCTATGCATACATTTAAGAAAGATGAACAAAAGCAATTAACAAAATTACTTACCCAATTTGAATGAATCAGTGAATGACAACAGTCATGATGGTGCTGGATTCAATCAGGTGATACATAGTTACAAAGCAAAAAATTGTAAGGAACAACCCCTGCCACCATGCTACTTAAATGCAAACAATAATAAACATAGCCGGATCACTGAGTATTTTGTACTGCATTGTTTCTTTTCATGCATTTGCACAGCTATTGTAGACTTTACAAATTCTTACTTTACAATAATTTGTGTTCCCTCGTTCATAAATTCATTTTCCAACCCCTGGTTCCTGGAGCTCAGCCCTGCAGTTCAGAGTGCAAGGTGGAACCCTACCTGGACAAGGCGCAGAGCCATCATGAGGGGGCGCTCACACACACACCTGCACTCACTCAGATGGGACATTGCAGATCTGTCCATTAACCTAATGAGCTCATCTTGGGGATGTAGGGTACTGGAGAAAATCTGTGAGAATAGGAAGAATGAGCAGACTCCACATAAACAGTGGCCTCCACTGGGAATGTGATTTTTTTTTCTCCTCAACGTTATGATAAAATGAAGTTAAGCAAAAGGACATTATTCAAGGTCCTGCAGTAACTCTTTTAAAAAATCTTTTATGACTATCACACTCAGTGATCCATCACAGACACAAAGAACTGAGTAGCATATGTTTTCACTCATAAGCAGATCCTGAACCATTACCATAATACCATAAGAAAGAGATCGGTAGTAGTGGGAAAATGCTATGGGGAAGGAGGCACACTTCATCAATAAGGGTACCTTGTCTCAAACTAGGTGAAATGGGACCAAAGTGAGGCCCAAACTTTACCTGTACAATTACTGTATACCTAACTTTGAACTGCACTTGTCTTTAAAATTAAAATGTAAAATCATCGGCCAGGCTCGGTGGCTCAGCCTGTAATCCCACCCCTTGGGAGGCTGAGGTGAGTGGATTGCCTGATCCCGTGGGTTTGAGACCCACCTGGGCAACTTGGTGAGACCTCATCTCTACCATGAATCAAAAATGAGTGGGCGTGGTAGTGCACACCTGTAGTTCCAGCTACTCGGAAAGCTGAGGTGGAAGGATCACTGGAGCCCAGCAGATCGAGGCTGCAGTGGCTGGGAGTGGCCAATGCACCCCAGTCTGGGTGACGGAGTGAGACACCAACTCAAAAAAAGAATGTAAAAACATCTAACAAACTCATACCTGCAATCCAAGCATTTTGAGAGGTGGAAGTGAGGGGATTGCTTTAGCCCAAGGGTGCAAGATAAGCCTGAGCCACTTGGTGAGAACTGGTCTCTACAATGAATCGTAAAAATTAGCAGGGTATGTTAGTGCCTGAGGTCCCAGCTATTTGGGAGACTGATGTGGAATGATCGTCTGAACCAGCAGGTCGAGACTGCGGTGGCTGTGAGCATGCAACTGCACTCCAGCCCTGACAACAGAGTGAAACTCTGACTAAAAAAAAAATTTTCCAATTGAATATGATGCTTTATGTTTAACTATTATTTAACCTAATGATGCTTCATGGGAAAATGGATATTTTGGTGACTGGATTTGCCAGTGCATGATTGGTGCATCATTACACCTGTTGTATGCTTTTAATATTTAAATACTAACTTCTTCTAGGTCTTTATTTAATTGTTTGTATGTGAGAGCTAAATGGTCACAAAGAAGAAAACAATAGACACTGGGGACACCAATAACATGGGGGAGGGAGGTAGGGAGGTGGATGAGGGTTCAGAAATTACCTATGGGGCACAAGGTTCACTGTCTGGGGAATGGGCTTCCTGAGAACCAATGGGAATGTGCAGAGTCAACATAGATCGTGGCCCCCACAGGGAATGTGATTTTTTTCTCATTAGCATTATGATAAAATAATGTTAAGCAAAATGACATTATTCAAGGACCTGTGGTATCTCTTTTTAAAAATCTCTAATGAACTCAGTCTGTAATCCAAGCACTTCGGGAGGCCGAGGTGAGAAGATTGCCTGAACCTGAGGGTTTCAGACCAGCCTGGGCAATGTGGTGAGATCTTGTCTCTACAACAAGTACAAAAATTAGGCAGGCATAGTGGTGTCTATAGTTCCAGTGACTTGGGAGACTGAGGAGGATGGATCCTCTTAGCCTCACAGGTTGAGGCTGCCGTGGCCATGAGTGAGCCATTGCACTCCAGCCTGGGCGACAGAATGAGACTCCAACAACCCTCCCCACCAAATTCTCCAGTTGAAATAGGTGAAATATGTTTGACTAGTAATTAGCCTAGTAATGCTTCATAGAAAAATGGATATTTTGGTGACTAGATTTGCCAGTGTATCACGGGCACTTCATTACATCCATTGCTTGTTTTTTATTTTTTGATATTAACTTATTCTGTATTTTTTTAAGAAACAGCATTTACTGAGAGGACAGAAAATCTCCCCTCAGTGGGAGGTGACATGAAGGGGTTGCCATGAATTGATTTTTAAAAAAAAATTTTACATTTTACTCCCTCACTTTGGAGGTTGTATATTCAGTGTTTCTTAGTCTTTAACCTAAAAAATACAGGACGATTAAAAAATTATTATTTTTTTAAAGTCAGGGTCCCACTCTAGCACCCAGAATGGAGGGCAGTGACACGATCATGACTTACTGTAGCCTCAACTTGCTGTGCTCAGGCAATCCTTCTGGTTCAGCCTCCCAAGTAACTGGTACCAAGGTGTGCACCACGATGTTCAGCTAATTTGTTTTGTTTTTCTAGAAACAAGTTCTCACAATGTTGCCCAGGCTGGTCTCAAACTCCTGAACCCAAGTAGTCCTCCCACCACAGCCTCCAAAATTGCTGGGATTGGAGGTGTGAGCTACTATGCCTGGCCACTGCAACGGCCTTTTAAAAATGGGTAACAGTGTGGTTAATACAGTTAAATTCACCTGGATTATACTTCACCCGGACATTCCAACACTAATCTACATACTTTTTCCCAACTTAAAAAAATCTGTATTAAAAATGATAATGTCACACACACAGGTCATAAATGCACAGACCAATGAAATCTCACCAACTGAGGCCACTTCTGTGAATACCTGCATCAAAAGTTGGATATCACCGATCTTCCCTCATCCCAGAGATTCATTTTGCTGTTTTAGATTTGGAATGGATTCTGCTAAAGGAACACTATACACATTCTGCCTTTTGTGTTTAATTTTCTTCATGGAGGCTTATTATATTTTAGAAATATCACCAGAAATAAATGACCAACCTCAGGTCATATTTGGGGAACAAATGATTTCTGAGACATAGACAGAGCTAGATAAGATATGTCCAGGTATTTCTCCCTTCACTGACCACCAGGGACCAGTTAGTAGCCTCCCATCAGCCCTGTTAAGGTTATGTCATGGTGTATCAAAAGAAGAAGGAAGAGCCTGTTGTATTCCCAAAGTCCTACCTTCACTTACTTCCCTACAATACATACAATAATAGGCTGATTTTAAAGGGATTTCACATAGTATTTTGTGCTTCATACTTTGATTTCATGTTGCTTTTCCCCATTAGCTGAAATTAGAATCTACTCATGATTACATTGGAGCCAACTGTCAGTGGAAGAATTCATGAATGAGGTATGAATTATTGCCCTCTAGTCTGCTCCTGCGACCTTAATTCCCAGCCTCCATCCTGTCCCTTCTCCTTTCTTCTTCCACCAATCTCAAAGCCTTCTGCCATCCCTAAAACTACTCAACAAGCCCCATCATGGGATCCCTTCTGGGATCGCCAAGTCTGGGCAACTCCTTTACCCTGTTCCTGAGACCTTGGAAAATCCCTTTCCACCATCTATTGCCATGGAATCCACAGCCTCCGTCCTTCCTTCCCAGTGATCCACACCTCCCATGCTGTTGCACGAACTTCAGCCCATTTCCCACATCCTCTGTGACTCTCTGCCTCAACCTCCCCAGCTCTCAACAGTGGAGTATCTTCATCTTACTCCTCAAACCCAGACTCTACCCAGCCACAGTCCCACCCTTTCTTCCTGGTTCAGAGAGTCCATCCTTCCTACCATCCTCATCACCCTGATCCCATGGTGTTTCCCTGTTTCCCCCTTCCCCTGCCCACCATCTCAGGCTCCATGTCCCCTCCTAGGTGCACTCTATCCCTTGGGCCAAAACTACCCCAACACCTGCAACCTGTTTTCTTTCTTTCTTTTCTCTCTCTCTTTCTTTCCTTTCATTTTTTAAAATGATTTTTAAATTGAGGTTGTGTGATATAAATAGGAATTTACTACCTTAGTTGCATGCAGGTGAAGTTTTGGCTTCTATTTGGCTTTTTCTCCCCCTGGTAGTTAGCCAGTGTGTTGGACAAATTTCCCTTCTTCTTCCCTCCTCTCCCTCCGATGCCGGGTTCAGAGCCTGCTGGCCCCACTTTTCTGTTCCTGCGTAGTGATCAGGGCTCTCCTATGAGTGATAACTTGCGATATTCAATTTTTTGTTTGCGAAAGGGGACTTAAAAAAAACTACAATGTCAAAAATTAAACTAAACATGTACTCAGCCTTTACACAGTTAAAAAAAAGTTCCCTTCCTGGAAACTGGCAACAGCGCTTACTGGCTAGGTTAAACTCTACCCAGCCATAGTCCCACCCTTTCCTCCTGGGTCAGAGACTCCATCCTTCCTACCATCCTCATCACTCTGATCCCATGGTGTTTCCCTGTGTCCCCTTCCCCTGCCCACCATCTCAGGCTCCATGTCCTCTCCTAGCAAAAACAACTTTTTTTTCCTGCTTCTGTGAACCATGCTGGCATTGCTTAAAAAGCACCTAGGCCTCCAGGATGTTGCAGTTTAGTCCACTTGGAAAATCTCAATGTGGTTTATCCTTTCTTAAGCAAGCCCCTGCAGCTAAGGCCCCTTGCTGTGGGACTGTCATGTCCAACAGGAAATTGGCCTCCGGCCCGGCTCTTGACTAAAAAAAACCTCTCCTTTTTATAACGTGTACTTCTGGTGTTGGTGTCTTTGAATTAAGTGCTCGGTCCCTATTTAATTTGGGGCCTTGTCTGGGATATCTGAGAGCTTAATCCCCTTCCCCAAACACAGTTGACCCTGTGGGTTTGCATACCTGCGAATTTGTGCTCATTGGGCCTGGTGAGTCTGTGGACTTGCAAACGGCTAACTCACAGCATCCCCAGAGCCCTTTGAGAGGCGAGTCAAGTTCCTGTTTTGTTTGTGTGCACTTCTGGTTGGACCCACAGGAAAGTTGGATGCAGTGCTAATTCCTGGGTCTGAGGCCCCAGTGAAACATCACTTATTGTGCAGGGACTCACTTATTGTCCTCGGGCAGTTAGCTCTGTCTGTTCAACTTGTGTTATTGACTTTATTTGTTCAGTCTTAGTCACTGCTGTGTCTGTCATTGCTATCGACATTATGGGGAAGCAGTGCTCTAAGCCTGACACCCCTCTGCAGTTGGTTTTGTACCACTTCAAGGATTTCCAAGGAGCAGCACAGCAGTCAGGTTATCAGGCAAACCAAGGAAACCTAACCACCTTTTGTTCCCTTGAATGGTCCACATTTCCTAATTACAGCTGGCCGCCGGAGGGGACCTTCAACCCTGCCATAGTGGGGAAAGTTCGACAGTTTGTCTATTGATGCCACCCAGATCAGATCCCATACATCACTGCCTGGTACCTCCTGGTAATGCAGCAGCCTTCATGGATAAAGAAAGCGAAAAAGACCTAATTCTTCTCGTATTTTAACCCTATAGGAAACTCCAAAAGCCAAACCCCCGGCCCTCCAAAGCCCACGGAGGATAATGAAATTCCCCCGCCCTACTCTACATCTGAGTGGGAGCAGGAGGTCCTCAAGGTTCTCAGTCCATCAGTCACCAGGAGTGGGTCCTCGTATCCGCCCCTTTATCCCCCTCTTCCCCATGCATCTCCCAAGGACCCAACTGCCCCCAATAAACCAACTAGCCCTGACTCATCTTCAGGGAACTCAGAACCACAAACTTCCACAGTCCTTCCCCTGAGACAGGCCCCAGGACTAGACACAGGATGTTCAGGAGGACAGTCCTTTATGATTTATGTCCCTTTCTCCACTAGTTACCTTTATAATTGGAAGCACCAAAATTGGCATTCTCTGAAAAACCTCAGAACCTCATAGACCTTTTAGAAGCTATTTTCTTCACATACCAAATCACTTGAGATAACTTCCAGCAGCTCCTCCAAGCCCTTTTTACCGAGGAGAAAAGAGAAGGAATCCATCAGGAGGCAAGGAAATTGGTCCTGGGACCAGATGGCAGACCGGCAGAGCAGGACCATGTGGACCATGTGAATCGTGTCTTCCCTGCTAAGAGGCCTAATTGGAACCCGAACACCAACCATGGTAGGGAATGTCTCACCACCTATCACTGGACTCTAATGGGGGGTTCCTGGGCTGCCACCAGGTGGCTCACAAAGTTGTCTAACATAAGTGAGGTAACTCAGGGCCCACAGGAATCTCCCATGGCTTTTCTGGAATGCCTTATGGAGGCCTATCAGACGTATACTCCCATAGACCCAGAGGATCCAGAAAATCAAAGGGTTTTAATTATAGCCTTTGTCTCCCAGTCGGCCCCTAATATAAGAAAGAAATTCTAGAAAATAAAAAATTTGAAGGGAAAAGTTTATCAGAATTAACTGAGGTAACCCAGTAGGTCTATAATAGCAGGGACTCACTTAAAGACCAACAAACCAAAAAAAAAAAAAAAAATGGCCAAAGTAGTAGCAGCAACTTTACAGGAAGTTAAACCCAACCAGCCAACAGGGAAAAAAAAAAAAAAAACCGGCACCGGGCAAAAAACTTCACTAGCAAAAAATCAATGCGCCTACTGTAAAAAATTGGGCACTGGGTAAAAAACTGCCCAGACAAGCCACCCCGACCACAAGAGTGCCCTCTGGGGGGGTGTCCACTAAAATCTACTCCTGTGCTTCAATTACAAACTAACTGATGGAGCCAGGGCTCTGTCAATTCCCCCCGGAGCCCAGGGTAAAATTTACGGTGGGGGGCAGCCTGTCCACTTCTTAGTGGACACAGAGGCTAATTATTCAGTCCTCCAAAAGTACAATGGCCTGCTTCAGAATAAACATTGGACCTGGTTCAGGGGGCAACTGGGACTCAATTATGCCCCTGGACCACCGAAAGGACAGTAAAGTTGGGAAAAGAGGAAGTAACTCATTCATTCCTGGTAATGCCAGACTGCCCATACCCACTCCTGGGACACGACCTCTTACACAAGCTTAAGCCAACATAGGTTTTAAGGAAACCATGGCAGCAGTAAGCCTAAACCCACCTGGGACATCAAAAATTCTTGTTACTGTTCCCCTAAGTAAGGAATATGTGTTAACAGAAGGTGGGGCCCCTCTTGACTCTTCAAATGCCATACTGCTGGCCCAGCTGCAGATTGAGTTTCCCCAAGTCTGGGCCAAATTAAACTCCCCTGGGCTGGCATCCCATCAACCACCAGTCATTGTACATCTCGAAAGTCAGGCAATGCCATTAGGGTAAAACAGTACCCTATATCCCCAGAAACCCAAAAAGGCATAGCAATCAACATCCAGCATCTCCAGGAAGCCAAAATCCTAGTGCTGTGCCACTCATCCTGGAACACCCCGCTTCTTCCTGTCAAAAAGGCAGGCACAGGAGACTACTGCCCTGTCCAGGACCTCAGGGAGGTCAACAGGCGAGAGGAGGATATCCATCCCATAATCCCCAACCTGTATACCCTCCTCAGCGGGTTAACTCCAGAGAGGCAAGTATACACTGTCCTGGACCTTAAGGATGCCTTCTTCAGCATCCCATTGGCTGAGGAGAGCCAACCCTTGTTTACTTTTGAATGAACAGATCCTGAAAAAGGGGAAAATGGCCATTTAACCTGGACACGACTCCCACAAGGATTTTAAAACACTCCCATGCTGTTCAATGGAACTCTCGGCCAAAACTTCCGAGCTTTCTGGCAACAACACCCTGAAGTGACTCTACTACAGTATGTAGATAATCTGTTAATCACAGCCACATCAGAAGGTGAGTGCCTGTGTGCTACCAGGCACCTGCTTAAAGAACTTCAAACCCTGGGGTATAGGCTGTCAGCAAAAAAGGCTCAGCTCTGTGTGACTGTAGCCACATACCTTGGGTATAACCTTGAGGGAGGTAAAAGATCCCTGACTGCCCAGTGCATTCAGGCTATAGCAGGGCATCCTGGCCCCCGGAAGCAAAATGTAGGTCTGGGAATTCTTGGGAACTGTAGAATACTGCCGACTATGGATCCCTGGGTGCTGAACTCCCAAAGCTCCTCTACAAAAAAACCAAGGAATCAGAGGCTAATTTTAAAGGGACACCAAAGGGGGACAAATATTTCCAAGCCCTTAAAAACACCCTGGTCTCAGCTCCGGCCCTGGCCTTGCCATATATTGAAAAACCTTTCCATCTTTATGTGTATGAAAGATGAGGCATTGCCCGAGAGGTCCTAACCCAAAAGCTTGGCCCATGGAATAGGCCGGTCACCTGCCTGTCAAAAAAACTGATCCTGTAGCCTCTGGCTGGCCACCCTGCTTGCAGGTTATAGCAACCATTGTCATGTTAGTAAAGGACTCAGACAAACTAACATTGGGGCCGAATCTATCTGTCACAGCCATGCATGCAGTGGAGTCTTTACTCTGAGGGGCCCCTGACAAATGAATGTCAAATGCCTGGATAACTCATTATCAAGAGCTGGTTTTAAATCAACCCCGCATCAAGTTCCAGCATACCTCCAGCTTGAACCCCACAACTTTACTACCTGAAAAAAGTCCCATGGAGCCGCTGCATTGTTGTTATGAAACAATTGAGTTCCAGAAGCTACGCTGGAACCTAACCGATGTCCCAAGAACAAACCCCGACCTGACATTCTTCTCAAATGTCAGCAGTTTCATCCAGAATAGGGTAAGGTATGCAGGGGCAGTGGTGGTCACACTACAGGGAACTATTTGGGCTGAGCCTCTTCTGCAGGGAACATCGGCCCAAAAAGCAGAACTGATTGCCCTAACCAAGACCCTGAAGGCAGGTGAAGAAAATGTTGTCAACATCTACACTGACAGCAGGTATGCATTTACAACTGCACATATTCATGGGACAATTTACAGGGAACACGGATTGCTCACCGCAGAGGGGAGAACTATAAAAAATAAAGTGGAGGTCTTAGAGCTCCTGGCAGCAATATGGGTCCCAAAACAGGTGGCCATCATCCATTGCCTGGGCCACAAAAACAAACAAACAAACAAACAAAAAACAACTCAAAATAGGCAATAGGAAATAAAAAAGCAGATCGAGCAGCCAGAAAAACTGCTTACCACAGAACAACCTGCCTGCTGGATATACCTCCTCCCGTTCTGTGAAAGTCACCAAAATGTACAGAAAAGGATCTCCTCACTGCACAAAAATTGCAGACAACCTCAAACTCAAATGAATGGCTTCAACTTCAGGGCAGCAGAACCTTCCTCCCTCGAGTCCTGGGACGACAAATCCTAAGGCAGCTCTACGAAGGTACTCATTTGGGAAGGACAAAACTAACTGACTTATAACAAAAAAATTCTATCTCCCTCATCTGGACCAGCTCGCCCAGGAGCTCATTCAAGGCTGTGTGTCATGCCAACAGACTAATAACGCTAAGGTCAGTGTATCCACCCAAGGGGTCAGAGATAGGGGACTAAACCCCAGGAGACATTGGAAAATAAACTTTACAGAAGTCAAACCTGGGCAATATAGATATAAATACCTATTGGTCTTGGTAGACACCTTCTCGGGATGGGTTGAGACATTTCCTACAAAAATTGAAACTACTTCTGTAACAGTAAAGAAACTCTTAAATGACATCATACCAAGATATGGTCTGCCTATCTCAATAAACTCAGGTAATAGCCCAGAATTTATTTCTAAACTTACTGAAAGTATTGCAAAAACCTTGGGGATAAATTGAAACTTACATTGTACTTATCTGTTGGGAGCCAACATCTATAGCTACATGACTGAGGCCTGTAAAGGCCCATCTGGAAGATCACCTCTGACATAGGATATCAGTTATACCTATAATATTGGCGTGTGATTGGTGACCAGCGTGCATACATGGCAGTAAAGCCTGATGGAAAGCTTCTCAGCAGAATTATCTTATGTGATTCTAAGTTGTCATTTTTTCTAGATATTTTTCAAACTTCTATTTTCTTGGTAGACTGGTGAGTCAACTCTTAAGCAGTTTCCCTAGAGCTAAGATTAGAGACTAAATTACCATCATAGTCTTTTTGCCCTGTTCCTGGCCAGGCAGAAACTATTGCTATTGTCCCATTACAGGCTATGCATTTCCTTGTCTTTGTTTTATTAAATACCGAAAACTGTCTGAAGCCCAAAGCCATTAACTTGGCGACTATGCCTTTGTTTCATACCGAAACTCTGTCTGCTTCTGTTTACCTCAGCCCGAGGCCATGTGGCCATGCATTTCCTTACTCAGGAGTGTGAAAGTTACTATATGATTTCTAGAGTAGACTTGTTAGGATAAAATATAATTTATACACTTATAGTTACGTTTTAGAGTATATTTGAGCAAATTTATGCTTACTGTTTTGTTTCTTTTGGCTACATTATTTAAATATAATAGTTACCATATGATTTATAAAAGAATTAATGATATAGCATAGTATTAAAGGTCAATCATTACAAAAATTAAAGTTTAGACATAGGAAATTCATTTAAGTCATGGTAAGGTCTTATAATTTAAGAATAAGTTTTGATAGTTGTGGAATTACAGGACACTACATTCCATAATAGATTAGTAGAATAACTGAGTCATTTAAGTAAACTTACAGATTATAGTATAGTGTTAAGTTGATAATATTAATCACTGAAAACATTAGGAGTCAGTAAACTTGGATTTAGCTTAGAAAAGTTTTTGTATTGGTCGGGGTCTGGAACAAAGAGTATAATGTGAATGATTTATTAAACATTGTGGAGAACACTTTGAACAATCTGTATTAAAATTGTATACCTGTAAATTTAATGTAAGTTTTGTGAAACACGTCATGTATCATGGAATTGTAATTGTTTGCTTGGAACTTGCAAGTCTCGTGATGCGTAATTTGCATAGG
>JAPVLO010002203.1:0-40222 GCA_027257055.1 Cephalopachus bancanus | reverse complement strand
GTAGTGGCAGAGTCAGATTTTTCTCTTGTAAGCCTTCCTCTAACTATAATTTTAAAAGATTATTCACTATACAGTTGATTTATTTTTAAAACATAGAGCATTACAGATAACATTTTAAAGCTCTTTTCTCCTATCCTTAATATTATTTCGCCTTCCCCAGAGGCAATCACTAACATGAATTTTGATGTGTTATTGCTGTGGCCTTTACTTTCTATGTTTATTACAAGATGTATCTGTAAATAATACACATAGTTGTTTTATTTTACATATTTACATAATGCTTACATACTACATTTTTGTTAACAATTTGCTTTCCCTTTCCTGTCTATTCAGTTGCATTTTTGAGATACATTCATATCTTTATTCACAGATCTAATTAATTCATTCTATTTTTTGTAGTAAATTGTATGACTATATCATAATTTATTTATCTCTTCCTTGTTGAAGGACATAAATGTTGTTTTCATTTTTCTCCATTGCGAACAAACAATGCTACAATGAACATTTTGGTTCAGGCATTTCTCTGAAGTAGTATGCTAAGTCATTGAGTATGTACATTTTAAATTTCACTATCTACAGTAAAATTGCTCTCCAAAGTATTTATACTAATTCATACTCCCACCAGCAGGGTGTGAGAGTCCAGTTTTCTCATGTCTTTACCAACAGTTGGTATTTACATACTCTTTAAGGCCTGTCAAACTATTTGGTATGAAACATTGTCTCCCTGTTGTTTTAATTTGCATTTCCTTTCTTAGTAGTGAGGATAGTGATCTATGCATATGTTCATTGGCTTTTCTGAATTTCCTGTTCCCATCATTTGCAAACTTTTAAGTTATATTAATGGTTCACTTAAATTTATAAGTAATTTCTTTACCTATTCAGGATTCTAATCTGTGTCTGTTTTATATGTCACACACACATTTTCTAAGCCTGCCATTTTTTCTTTAGAATGTTCCATTGTGTGTTTTGTAATGAAGAGCATTTTAATTTTGACACAGTCACTTTTATTAATACTTTCTTATAAACTGCTAGCTTTTGAGTGTTCCAAGAATTCTGATTCTAATCTCCTAGTCAAAAATCATTATCTTACATTCTCTTCTAATAAAAAAAAATCCCTTTTATAGTTTCATTTAATTATTTTTGTTTATAAAGTGAGTTCCAAATGGAAAACCATGCCGTTTATTGTACTTTCTTTTTCTTCCCACTGATTTATAATGCCACTTCTATCATATGCCATTTCTCACATATATTTGAACTTAAGGGTTTGAAATTGTATTCCATTACCCTGGATTTCTCTCTCTGCTCAAATATCACTCTGTTTTAATTTTATGACCTTAAAATATGTCTTAATGAGTAGTAGTCAAGAGCTACCTTTTCTTTTTTTCCACTCAGAATTATTTTGACTGATTTTGTCGTTTGCATATTTAGATGGAGTTTAGAATAAGTTTGTAGAATTGTGACAGAGAAATAATGTTGAGATTTTATTTGAAACTCCATTAATTAAATATATGAAAGATTTGAGTCAAATTAATAGCTTTTGATTTAAAATATCTTTATCCATAGAAATGGCACAATTATCTCTACATTTTGTTTTCCTTATGTCTTTAAAGAACAGTTTATAATTTTTTACAAAAAAATTTACACATATATCTTTAAATTTATTTATAAATACATTACTTTGTTTTTATGACTATACTTACATTATTGCTGATATATATTTTTTATAGTCTTCAAATTTTCTGTGTTCTCATAATTACTTGCTTAATTTATTTGTAGTTTTTCTTGTATTAACCATATTGATAATCTTATAATCTCTAAATACATAATGACTGAAAAGTACCTATAGAAACCTAGAAGAAATTTAGCTATTCTTTAGTCTTTTTGCCTTAGTGTAACCATTAGCAAGCATTCAGGCATTCTACTATAGAACAAGCAGCAGTCTATCCCATCCCCCCTAGGCAAATCTCCTTCAGATACAAGATCAAGACAGCCCAAATGACCACCCCACCTCTGGTCAAGGAATTTGTGAATTGCAAATGTCTAACAAGTCTCTTTGCAGGAACCCCCCAGGGTTAACCTATGTGACACAGATAAGCCCCACCATGGCAGCAATCATGTGACTAACCCACCCATCTGCCTGCTGTCCATCACCTGACATCATCAGTACCTGCACTTGTCTGCCCCTTTGTGATGACATGGAAAAAGGAAGCAGACCACCACCCAATCACCTTAGTGATCCTCCCGCATCTAGGGGAATGGTTAAAAGGACTCAACCACAAGAAACCAGGGGCATTGCCTTACTAGAGTATGGTGTGGTCATGTGCTCTTTGAGCCATGGCTGTTGCCATGATTCCTGGCTGTGGTCCCCCTCCCCCACCTTGGGGAGGTGAATCTTCTCCCTTCTCTTTCTCTGTCTAATTTACTTTTAAATAAACTTTTCTTTCTTAACCTTTTTGTGTGTCATAATTCTTTGCGATTTACTCAGATCTCTGGGTTCCCAGCACAGCACCTTCGGCTTGCCAGCCCTGGCAGTGCTGCATGCCCCCCTGAGCCTCTCCACCCTCACCCAGTCTGTCCCTAACATTTTTGGAGGTCCCATCAAGATAACTGAGATCTCTTTCTCTCTCTCTCTTATTTCTTAACTGGTGACCCTCTGTGGACTGTGTCGGAACCTGGGGGCAACTGAAGGCTGTGGCCGAGGCTACACTTCAGTGTGCTGAAAGGCCCCAGGGAAAAAATCAGACCTCTGTGGCCCAACTGGGTAAGGGACTAAGGTTAACTCTTTGCTTCCTTCTAACCAAGATTTCTGTGTTTCCCCATGGACCGGGCTGGATCTCAGAGGACAACTGATGGTCTCTGCCTAGGGCTACTCCCTAGGGTGGCAAGAAGGTCCCCAAAGGAAAGTTTGGACCGCCAGCGCCCGTAAAGGTGGGAGACAAAGTGCTTGGTTTTCTTTACTCTTTTCCTCTCTGACTGGTGAAGTAACTCCACGAAGGACCTTGAAACTCCAACAGCTACGGTATGCCATTCTGAGCCTTTGGTGAGTTATCCCCTTTTTTTCATCCACATACACATATTTGAATGTGCGCTCTTGACTGTTCGTTTGGACGACGGTTCGTTTGGGTCTGTTGGGTTTCCGGTTTTGTCTTGAGAAACTCCTAGCAAGGGTCAGGGACCTAGTTGCTCAAAGTCCTGGTACCAGGCCTTCCAAGACATGGTGGAGCATGCATCCAGCAAGCTCCAGTGGGCACAAGGATGGGAGGACGCTCTCTCCCTGCTGACCCACATCCTCTGTACTGATTCCTTTGAACCTGTTGGGGATGCCCGGCAGGGGATCTGGATGGGATAAAGCCCAGAAACATCCATGATACCAAGAGCCCATTCCAATATTACCACTGTTTCCTTTTACAGGAACCATGGGAAACTCTCAATTGGCTGTGATATTCACCCAAAGCATTTAATATTTTCCACAATATGTGCTGGGTGATGGTGAAACCTGGCCAGAAGGCGGCTTCCCAGCCCCTAACAAACACCCTTTTGCAGTTTGATTTGTACTAAAAAAAAAAAAAAAGGCAAATACCTTGAAATCCCATATATTCAGGCCTTTTATGAGTTAGCTCCCCACCCAGTTGTCTATTCCGCTTGCCGTATTTCTGTGTTGGCTTCCCAGACCCTGTTGCCCATAGGCTTACCAGTATTACAACTCCAATTCCTGCTTTCCAACTATCAACTCAAAGTATAACCCAGCTGGTTTAACTTCTCTTGTCTCTCGTATAGTCTGCTTTTGCTATTCCACTCTCTGCCAGTTTCTCTTCTTGCCCTCCACCTTTATCTGAGAAGGAAGGCCTGGCGTCTTTGGCTATGGTGCCTAACCCTGGCCTTCAGTCTTTCTCTTTTACCTTCGGAGAAGGGGCCGGTGCCAAAGGCCACAGCATCTGACCCCAGTCTCTAGTCTTTCTCTTTTGTCGTTGGAGGAGGGGCTGGTGCTAAAGGCCATGGTGCTTGACCCCAACTTCCAGCCTTCTCAACCCCCTCCCCTCACTGCTTGATAACCCCCCTGGTGGCAGACCTACTAGCTGCAACAAGTCACAACCCCCACATGTACTTGGAAAGTCCATTCAGGTTTCCACATGGGTTTCTTCTCAGGGGGGTGGCTGGGTCAAAAGTATATTAAAGTTCTTTTCTTATGATAAATTTCTCTCAAGTTATATCTAAACTGGGACTGTATCAACCTTCTTCCCAGACGAAAGTAAAGGGATCATATAAATTAATCCTGTTAACTAACCACAAGCTAACTAAGACAAAATAAAAGAGGTTTTTCAAAGACCAGATAAAAATCCAGCAATGTTTCTAAGTTGTCTCTCTGAAACATTGCAGAAGTTTACTAATATTGATTTAAACTCTCTGGAGGGACAGGTTCTTTTGGCTATGTATTTCATCTCCCAGTCAGCACCGGATATTAGTTGCAAACTCCAAAAACTAGAGAAGGGCCCCAAAACCCCTCAACTAGAACTATTGGACATGTCCTTTAAAGTCTTTAATAACCAAGAGGAGGTAAGAATGCAGGACCGCAAACACAGGTGGGAAGCGTTTCAGCTTTTAGCTACTGCTTTAGCAGAAAGAGCCACCAATGATAATCTTCCACCCCAGATGATCAATCGCAGAAGGGGTACACAGCCCCCTTTCCAGGTTTGTTTCCGATGCCGTCAAAATGGGCATATGGCCAAAGACTGTCAAGCCCCGCCACCAGCAAAACCCTGTCCCAAATGCAAACAGCATGGACATTGGGCTTATGATTGCCTTGTTCGCCTAGCGGAGGAGAGCACATGGCCCAGAGGCTTGCTGCAAATAAGGGACATCTGGCTTCTTGCATGATCTCAAAAGAGGATCTCTTAGGCTTGCTCCAGTCAGATTGACTCGCCTCTGCCTTGGTAGCCCCAATGTCTTCAGAACAAACTATTAAACCAACCGAGCATAGGATGGAAATATCAGTAGCGGGCAGAGTTAAATCATTTGTTATTGATACGGGGGCTACATGCTCAGCTCTACTTGAATTTCCTGGTCCACTCCTTCCTTCACCCCTTTCAGTTGTGGGGGTGCAGGACATTATATTCAGGTCCATCACTATGCCGTTACTTCCATGTGTTCTGGGAGATAAAATATTTCAACACTCCTTCCTTATTATGCCAATGTGTCCAGCTCCATTATTGGTAAGGGACATTATGACAAAAATTGGAACTCGTATTATTTTTTACTCTCAGCCATCACCACTGTGCTTTTTGGGTGCCTTTTGTTTAGCTTTGGATTCCCCTGATAGTTCTATGTTGGATCCTAATCAAGCTCTTCCGCTGCATATAAACTTATTGCTTTGATTAGAGCTCTGAGGTTAGGAAAAGTGTAAAGAAGGTTGTTGGTATGAGGTATGTTTTTGGTAAGAAAGAATAAAGGAAAAAAATAATTGTATAGGAAAGAATCTTGTATGGTAATTTTTGTTCTCTAATAGAATGGATTTAAGGAAAGTATAGAACAAAAATAGAAGGTTCAAGCATGTCAAAAAATGGTATGAGTATGTCGAACATAGTAGGTGAAAGTTTGTGAAAAGAAGTGAAAGGAATTCTATAAATACTCGAGGCTACAAAAAGGTTCTATAAATTTTTATTAATATCAAGTACACTAATGCTAGGCCAACATGCTACTCAAAGACCAGAACACGAGCTTCTTAATTAACAATCTACAAAACAATTTTCTTCTTTAAACAACTGAGAGGAGAAGAAAGAGACAAAATTCAATTAACCCTCCCCCACTGTCTTTGTTACAAAAAAGCGAGGTTTTTTTTCTCCCCCACTGTCTTTGTTACAAAACGAGTTTTTTTTTCTTTTCAAAATCTTTGAACTATCATTTTGGCTAAATAAGTGACATTTGCAATAACTACTGCGATTTTGTGTTGTAACATTTTGCTTTTAAAAACTTTAATACTTAAACTCTTCAAGTTTTCAATCAGTCTCTCTAGGGTAAGATAAGAAGCAAGCTCCAGGAACCACACCTACCCCACACCCTCCTCCTGAATTTTCCCTGAAGACCAGCTACAAGGATTACTATCCAACATAGAATGAATGGCAAAATAAATGGGCTTCACCCTCTAGCATATCAATTGTAACAGTATATCGGGCCTATTATAAATACAAAGGAAACTGTTTTCTCTTGCCAATGTTTACCTGTTTTGAATTCTCAATGTAAGCTACAACCTAACTACATGTCCCGAATGTTTTCAATTTTTCTTCCAAGAGCAGGAGTGGGGAATGAAAGGTACCTATAGAAACCTAACTTATTCTTTAGTCTTTTTTGCCTCAGTGTAACCATTAGCAAGCATTCAGGCATTATACTATAGAACAAGCAGCAGTCTATCCCATCCCCCTCAGGCAAATCTCCTTCAGATACAAGGTCAGGACAGCCCAAATGACCACCCCACCTCTGGTCAAGGAATTTGTGAATTGCAAATGTCTAACAAGTCTCTTTGCAGGACCCCCCCCCCTTAACCAATGTGACACAGATAAGCCCCATCATGGCAGCAATCATGTGACTAACCCACCCATCTGCCAGCTGTCCATCACCTGACATCATCAGTACCTGCACTTGTCTGCCCCTTGTGATGACGTGGAAGCAGACCACCACCCAATCAGCTTAATGATCTTCCCCCGTCTAGGGGAATGGTTAAAGGGACTCAACCACAAGCAACCAGGGGTCATGTGCTCTTTGAGTCATCGCTGTCGCCATGCTTCCTGGCTTTGGTCCCCCTCCCCCACCTCGGGGAGGTGAATCTTCTTTCTTCCTTCTCTTTCTTTCTCTAATTTACTTTTAAATTAACTTTTCTTTCTTAACATTTCTGTGTGTTGTAATTCTTTGCAATTTACTTGGATCTCTGGGTTCCCAGTGCGGCACCTCCGACTTGCCAGCCCCAGCAGTGCTTCATGTCTCCCCTGCCTCTCCACCCTCATATGGCCCGTTCGTACCCTAACATTGACAACTTAAAATTCTTATGCATAATTTCTTTTTCTTATCTTATTATATAGTTATGCATCAAGCTGACTAGTAATGGTGATTATAGAGTCTCTACTGCCATTTTTTCTGGACTTTAATAGAAATGCTTTTAAAGCCTCATCATTGTGTATTAGGTTTGTAGTAGGTTTTTACTAGCTGCTTATTGTTAAAGAAAGTTTCCTGTTATTGCTAATTTGCTAAGAGTTTTATTATGAATAAACCCAAATTTTATTTCCTAATATTATGTATCTATTGAGATATTTATTTTTTCTTTAAGTTTGCTTATGTGTTTAATTTGCATTTGTCGATACATGTTTTTCTTATTAAAATATATTTGTTTTTCTGTGATGAGTCCTAGTAGGCCATGATATAATTTAGTTTTAGTGTAGGGGTAGGTTTATTATGCTTGGATTTTACTTAAGATGCTTAAAATTAAGATTTTTGCAGTATATAATTTTAAATTCTTTTTTGTGGGGAAAGGGTCTGCTGTTACTATCTCTTTTGACTATTCTAATTTTAATCTATAGTCTATCAGACTACTACTATAGTCTACTAAATTTCTTCATCTATTTTTCTTATACATGCTAGAGCTTTAAAATATTTTAAATCTTGGACTGTATTTCTAGTTATATTACCTGTGTACACTTTTCCCATTGTAAAACAAATTGTTTTTTAATATACATTAACTGGTGCCATTTGTGCATACAGAGAAGTAAATGGAATTTTTAAGTAGAAAAATAGTGTAGGTATCCTTCCTTTAGCCTACTCATCTTAGCAGTGGCTAGTAGAGAAATTCCAAGATCAGTCAAGGAAATATCTCACCTCCCACAGTAATAATTCATTAATGATAATTAATCAAATTGGTAGCTTACTGTGTGTTGGGCACTTGGCAAAACACTTTATTTATATACATGATGCTACATTTATAATAATCATATAGGATACATAGTACTAGTCTCAGTTTAATGATAAGAAAACTCAGATTAATGGATTTTAACTAACTTGTTGAAGTGTGCATAGATGATAAAGTGATGATTTTCATCCAGTCCTCTCCAACTCCAAATCACATACTCTTAACCACTTTGCTACACTGTGTTTGCACTAATGTTTGGAGACTGTAATGCTACCCACAATATTCCATGCCACTACATAAGAGAGTTCACCCAACAACCTGGTTAACATGTGCTTATATCTTACTTTTCTCTGCTTACTGGTATGAATTCCATTCTGAGACATATGCATTCTGTTTGTTATGTTTTGTCTTATTTATGTTTTATTTTATTTCATTTCTATACTTGTCAGATAAATACCTTTTCATGCTTTGGCATCTTTTTTATTCCCTATGCTCAGTCTTATTCTTACTGATCTTTCTTTACTTTTAGATCAGAAAAAAGAAGAGTTAGAAAAATAATTTTAAAACAGAAAAGAAAAGAAATTGCAAAAGTGTACTGGATTTAAAAAGCAGTGGTACATACATATGATGGAATATTACACAACTATAAAGAAGGACAAATTATGGACCTTGCAACAATTTGGTTGGTTTAGAGCCTATAATACTCCGTGATCTATCACAGAAACAAAGAATTGAGTACCACATGTTCTCATTCATAAGTGGACCCTTAACATTTACCAGAATACTATAAGAAACTGCTAGGGGAGGTGGGGTGGAGGGTGGTACATAACATGATAAGGGTACTTGATCTCAAACCAGGCAAAGTGGGGACCAAAAGGAGGCCCAAACTTTGCCTGTATGATGACACTTGTATACCTAATCCTGAATTGTACCCCACATTTTAAAATAAATATATCAACAAAAAAAAAATATTTTTCCTACACTACTGTGTTCTTCCAAACTGGGAAACTGATACTTTGATTCTCTGATGCTCTAGGGATCTGGAGAGGATCAGCACTCTCATGGATTAATGTGCGCGTATCTTTATCTTTGACCTCATCTTTGTCAACAAGTTGTAGTTTGTTTGGTCAGGCATAAGACAGAGCATGAGGGCTAAGCTGCTTACCGGGTGCTGAATGGTTTTTTATTTCTGTAACTGGCTGCCAACTCTCTCTTTATGACATTTAATTAAAATTGCAGCATAATGAGGTCTGGTCAGTCTCTTTCTTTGCTCGAGGATTTTATGCTACTGCCAACATAACTCAGTAGGAAGACAACAGTTTTTGGAGAAAGAGAAAACTTGAAGAGCTATTAAAGGCCACTGAAAATGTATTGTTTACATGATGCATTTCGCCCTTACCTTCAACAGATTGCTTTGCTACTAAACTGATGTTTCTTTCAACAATGATAATTTTTGATAGTCTTGGATTATCTCTGGGAGCTCAAGTCCAGCCAACAAATTTCTATTTTTAATTGGTGGAAGTTCAGGATTGGTTAATCTCACCAAAATTTGCTCCTGGGAGTATGTTTGGAAACTTTTAAATTGTGCTTTTATGTCTTTACCTCCCCTTCCAGTAAGTTCCCATGCCATGTTCCTATACATTTTTCCTTAATTCCTCAATTCCTTAAATCCCTGTGCAATAAGACCCAATCAGTTAGAGGAGAAGATATGAGTACTAGGGCCAGACAGGAATGGATTTGAATCTCCTAGCAGGTTTTTACTGGGTGATCTTGACATTGCAATATTCCCTTTTCCATAAAATGATAATATTTAAATAATACTGAAGATAGTATGATCCATCTCATCTGGTTGTTGAGATAATTCACTGAGGTCACACATATATTGGACTTGGTGCACAGGAGAGACAATCTATTCCCATCCTTTGAGTTTATCGTCACTATCACTAGAACATGTAAAGAACAGCACTTATAGAAGGGGTGAGTATATTTTTCCATAACACTAAATATGAAATCTAAGAGCAAAAGCTCTTATATCACCAGGGAGATTGGTCTCATCATTGGCATGCTTTCTTTGACACATAGCCAACATGGTCGACTTTATTTGAGCTAATCTCATAAAATATTATTTTGTTGCACACAGGGATTTGTTCTTGAAAGTTACTTCATGGTAGTTTTTAGAAATTCAATCTTATTTTATAGACACCTGGGGAACTCAGTAAAGTGAGTCATGTGGTTAATCCTTTTGTGTAAAGTAAAAGATCCTTTTGGAAAGTGTATGATTTCTTGTTAGTTATCATGCTTATATTCTGATACTAGAGTTCTTAGAGAGGTGCCCAGTCCATGTACAGAGCACTTTTATACTTTTGCAGAGTATTTGCGATTGAAGTCAGAGATGGGTACATAGATGATGTTATGTTATTTTGTAGAATTTGTCTCCACATTTTTATGAATTAACACATAAATGGATTTGTATGTATTTTGATTCTCCATATAACAAACTTGTAAGACTTTTATTTTTAGAAATCCTCAAGGGCCAAGGAAAAACTAGAAGGAACATATTATTTATTGAGCATCTTTATGCTAAGTATTATGGTAAGCATTTTCTTTCTTTTTAACACTGTATCATCAAGAACTTAAAGACCATGGCAGAAAGCATTTTCACTAGCATATCATTGCAGTTATTCCTCATAATAATGCTATGAAAATATTGTTCCCATTTTATTAGTAAAAAAAATGAGGCTCAAATAAGCAAAGTAAACTGTGCAAGATAATTCAGCTAGAAAACATCAAAGTCCAGATTTGAACTCAGATCTGCTGGATGCCAAGTCTCTTACTAATTCCAGTAAAGTACTCTTTCTTGAGAATAATATGCTGAATCTAGACAGAAAGTAAAATTTAAGATTTGTATGGTATTTTTCTCACTATCAGAATGCTTTAAACATATTATGCATTTTGTTGGGATTTTATTTTTTATCTGCATATGGACCATGGACACAGACCTTTGCACTGAGGCTAGTTTCAGTGATGTTTTGAAAGAGTTAATACTTTTCTTTTTTTGATAGAAGATTAAACATGGACTGCAGCTAGAATCCACAAAGCTGAGCATTTATTAAATAAATTAATTTCCATTTCATCTAGTTGGCCAGTGCTTTCAACCATAATCTACTTTTCTCTAAAACTTTCCATGGAGCAGGATGGTAGTTCCAAATCCTAACTGAAAAAAATCATTTAATGACTAGTGGTGAGTTCCTATAAACTCATCCCAGAATCTGTAATGAATGTTTGGAGAAGATGCATGGGTAGGCTCCAAGTCTCACCAAAATGGCCCAGCTAGTTGCAATCAAGGACTTTCTGGGAGAATTGGGAAGTTCTATATGACTTTTAAGGGAGCTTATTTGGCTTAGTTGTAGTTGATGCTATTAAAGTCAATGATTGGAGTACTCTGTCCCATTCTAGTGCTCATATACTATATTATTGACTCTGTACATCCATTTAGCAAATAAATGGTGTAAATTGTAAATAGGTAGAAAAACAGTGGGACTGGCCTAGTGTGTACCATTAACTCTATGCCCTCACTTAAAATTAATTTGGTAAGAATTCATTTGGTACTAGTCTCTGAATATACAGAGTCTACTGGAACAAGAACAGGTCTTGAAGAAATCATGGTCTGAGGGAAATAAAGAAACAGATAATTGAGATATTTTATGATGAGTATCATGGTAAAAGCAGGTATAAATTACATTTGTAAGCTTAACAGAGGAAGTGTTGATTAATAAGTGGAGTTTATTAAGTTTATTAATAATGAAAATTATTATAATGGTGATTATACTTGCCACCATTCATTGATCTTTTAATGCTAATTACAGCACCATGGATTATTATATGAATTATTGTATGAATTATTCTGCTAAAAACCTTGTGATATTGGTGATGATTATGATGATGATGATAAGGAAAGTAATGAGGAATATAATGTGCATTTATTTTCAAAACACTGTATGGGGTCTTTCAATATATTACTTTTTTTCAATCATGCCAGCAACTCTCTGTGATCAGTATTATTATTACTGTTTTAGAGAAGACCAATCTGATGCCAAGAATCTCTATAAATTTTCCAAGGAAATGTAATGGCTATGTAGATGATTCAAAACACGGTTTATACGACTTCGTAGTTTATCCTCCTAAGCACAGGCATACCTTGTTTCATTGTGCTTCACTTCTCAGATGCTACCTTTTAAAAATTACAAATTAAAGGGTTTTTTGCAATTGTGCATTAAGCAAGTCTATCCGTACCATTTTTCCAACAGTTTGTGCTCACTTTATGTCTTTGTTTCACATTTTGGTAATTCCCACAATATTTTAGATTTTTTCAAACATTTTTACTGTTAGCTATTATGGCGGTCTCTGATTAGTAATATTTGATGTCACTATTGGTCTAATCGTTTTGGTGTTCCACAAACCATGCTCATACAAGATTGTAAACTGAATAAATGTTGCAGTTAACTCCAATGACTGCCCATTCACCATCTTCCTCCCTCTTTTGGGCTTGCTATTTTCGAGACTGAACAACATTGAAAGTAGGCCAAATAATAACTCTACAATGGCCTGTAAGTGTTCAGGTTAAAGGAAGAGGTGCATGTTTCTAAATTTAAATCAAAAGCTAGGGAGGATTAAGCTCAGTATTGAAGGCATGTTGAAAATTGAGAAAGGTCAAAAGCTAGGCCTCTTGTGCCAAAGAGTTTGACAATCTGTAAATGCAAAGGAAATGTTCTTGAAGCAAATTAAAAGTGTTACTCCAGTGAACACATGAATGATAAGAAAGCTAAATAGACTTATTGCTGATATGGAGATAGTTTTAGTAGTCTAGATATAAGATCAACCCAACCATACCATTCCCTTCAGCCAAAGCACAATACAGAGCAAGGCTCTAACTCCTCTTTAATTCTAGGAAGGCTAAGAGAGACAAGGAAGCTGCAGAAAAAAAATTTAAAGTTAGCAGGGACTGGTTCATGAGGTTTTAGGAAAGAAGCTGTCTCCATAACATAAAAGTGCAAGGTGAAGCAGCAAGTGCTGATGGAGAAGACACAGCAAGTTGTCCAGAAGCAAAGATGCCAGATGGAGGGCTATACTAAACAAAAAAATTATATTAGCTTTATATTAGAATAAGAAGAGATCTAGGACTTTCATAGCTAGAGAGGAAAAGTCAGTGCCTGGCTTCAAAACTTAAAAAGGACAGGCTGACTCTTGTTAGGGACTAATGCAGTTGGTGACTGTATGTTGAAGCCATTGCTCATTTACCATTCTGAAAACCCCAAAACCTTTAAGAATTATGCTGAATCTGCTCTTCCTGTGTTATGTAAATAAAACAATAAAGCCTGAATGACAGGACATCTGTTTACAGCAAAGTTCACTGATATTTTAAGCCCACAGTTGAGAACCACTACTTTAAAAAAAAAAAGAAAAAAAAGAAAGATGTCTTTCAAAATATTACTGTTTATTGATGATTAACTGGTCACCTATGAGCTCTGATAGAGATATAAAAGTAGATTAATGTTGTTTTCATGTCTGCTAACACAATATTCATTTTGCATCCTTTGGGTCAATAAGTAATTTTGACTTTCTAGTTTTATTTTTGAAGAAATAAATTTTGTAAGGCCATAGCTGCCAAAGAGAGTGATTCTTCTGGTGAATTTGGGCAAAATAAATAAAAAATTTTGGGAAAAGGACTCACCATTTTAGATGCCATTAGGAACATTCCTGTTCATGATAAGAAGTCAAAATATCAATAGCAACAGGAATTTTGAAGATGTTGATTCCAACTATCATGGATGATTTTGAGGGGTTCAAAATTTCAGTGAAAGAAGTGACTGAAGATGTGGTGGAAATAAAAAGAGAACTAGAATTAGAAATTGAACCTGATGATGTGAGTGAATTACTACAGTCTTATGATAAAACTTGAACAAAAAGGAGTTGTTTTCCATGGATGAACAAAGAAAGCAATTTCTTGAAATGAAATCTAATTGGTGAGGATGCTGTGAACATTGTTGAAATGACAAGGGATTTAGAATATTACATAAATGTAGTTGATAAAACAGCAACAGAGTTTGAGATGTTTGACAACAATTGTGAAGGAAGTTTTTCGTTAAAAATCTATCAACAGTATTTCATGCTACAGAGAAATCTTTTGTGAACGGAAGAGTCAATCAATGCAGCAAACTTCACTGTATCTTATTTTAAGGGAACTGCCACAGCCACTACAACCTTCAGCAATCACCATGATCAGTTAGCAGCCATCAACATTGAGGAAAGACCCTCCAATCATGAAAAGATTATGACTTGCTGAAAGCTCAAATGATCATTAATATTTTATTTTATTATTATTATTATTATTTTAGTTGGAGTATCACTCTGTCGCCCAGACTGGAGTGCAGTGGCCGCTCCTGGCCACCGCAGCCTTGACCTGCAGGCTTCCGAGTAGCCGGAATTACAGGCATGTGCTACCACGTCTGGCTGATTTTTTTGATTCATTGTAGAGATGAGGTCTTGCTTGCCCAGGCAGGTCTTGAAACCGTGGGCTCAGGCAATCTACTCACCTCAGCCTCCCAAAGCATGGGATGACAGGCTGACCCACTGAACCCGGCAATCATTAACATTTTATAGCAATATTTTTTTTTTTCTTAAGATATGTACTTTTTTGGGGCATAATGCTATTATACATAATATATACATAATAGACTACAATATAATCTAAAAGTAATTTTTATACTTTCTGGGAAACTGAAAAAGATGTGTGCTTGCTTTTTTGCTGTATTTTCTTTATTACAGTTGCCTGGAATCAAATCTACAATATTTTTGAGGCATGCCTATACACTAAGCCAGGCTATCTTTTGGAAAAAGTAAACATTTAAGGATGTCAGGTAGGTAGATAAATAAAAGGAACACATTCTCAAATCATATGGGAAAAATATTTTTTCTTTTATGGTAGTATGTTAGAGAGCTCACAGTGGTGAGAATGTATGGTGAAAAAAGGGAAAAACAGTAGGAAATAAAGCCCAAAATATAAATTATTGCTAAATTACAAAGGAATTTGTCTTGCATCCTATCTTATAAGCTGAGGACCCAAGAATATATTTCCAAGCAATAGAGTGAAGGATTCATTTCCATATTTTTAAAGAAAACACTGGATCAAACAAAACATAAATAAAAGTACTTGGTATGAGTAGATAACCCAAACTTTGCTGGAATTGCTTGGATTTCTGAAAATTTGATTTAAGAATTGCCCTATGTCTGAATATGCCACATGGATCATGGATACAGGAAAAAAGCTTCTATTGAACAACTTTTTTGGGGATTCTTTATCTCTATGGTTTGTATTAGTTCCTATGTTGGTTAGTATTGACAGCATTCAGAGGTCAAATCATACTATACTGAGTATGACATGAAATAGATGAAAATTCGTTGAGGAAATCAGTCTTTGGCAAACGTATGAGTAGAAAATGTAACCTTTGAATCCTAGGTAAATCTACCTTCTAATAACCATTTCCATAAAGAAGACTAGTGAAACAGCATAAAACTTTTATCTTTGAAATGATATCTTCAAAATATTCTTAATTTGTTATTTCATTCCTATATATTTTTTTAATCTCAACTCTGCATTACCATCTTTTAAAAGAGTTCTCTAGGCAAGGAGGCAAGATGGTGATGGAATCGGTGAATAGGTGAGTCTCTGCAAGGATGTGTGTCCACAAAGGCGGTCTGCATGAGTGGGTAAATGCAGCTGAGTGAGTGAAAGTCCGTCCATATGCGAGGAGACTCAGGATCAAGCACCAGGGCTCCCTTCTGGAGGTGGCTGCAACCCACCACTACCCTGAGATCAGAGTCCCCAGCTTGCAGGATCCTCAGCCATTCTAGGGAGTCTCTTGGGAGGAGGCAGTGTAGATCAGTTGCTCCTCAATGCCCGACACATGACCGACACCACTACCTGTGGCAGCAGGCCAAGCGCTAGCAGTGGGAAACTTGGAAGGGCACAGTGAGGAAATCTGGAGCTGAGCCCCACTGACAATAAGGCGATACTGACTGCTGCCATTTTCTCTGTCCAGGGTGGGCAGAGACCTGTGTTGGCTTGCACTGCTCTGTTCAACCTGGGACCCATAGGCAATCTCCACTCTCTGGGGTCAAACATTACTGAACAAGAGCGGAAACTTCAGGAGCAGACACAGAGAAATGAATGCCCTATTTCAATGCTGGACCAGGCACAGACACATTGGATCTAAGTGAGGGACTTGGTGGCAGCAGCAGACAAGTTGGGTGAGTATGGATCTGACTCATCCTTCTCCCACAACAGTTCATGGGGCATCTGACCCATGCCAAGAGTAACCTGATGGGCTTGCACCAAGAGTGGAGCGGAGGAGCTGGAGATTGGTGCCCACTCCCTACAGCAGCAACCAGAAGTGACAGAGTGTATTCAGAAAGGCACCTGAAGTTCCAGAAAAGGCCACAGAGGGAGCTCTTTTTTTTCTGTTTTTATTTTGTAGTACTTGTTTGTTTTTGTTTCTATTTTTGGTGTTTTTCAGTCTGTTTGTTTGCATGTGGATATTTTTTAGGACAAGTCATGATCAAGGTTTTTTGTTTATATGTTTCTTTGTTGTTTTTGTTTGTTTCTTTGTTTATTCATTAATTGGTGTGCCCATTTTTCTCCTCCTTCTCCTCTCTCATTATCTTCCTTTGATCTCCCTTCTTCCTTTTTTTGTTCTTTTTATTTATCTAATCTCATTTTGCTTTCAGGGGACATACATATGGCCCACCACATGGACAGATTGTAGGGTGATGGGAAATGGGTTCCAGGAGCTCACACATCTGTCAATGGACACTATGATCTGCAGATAGCTTCTGATCCCCAGCACCCCATCACACCTTAACCAAACCTCAAAACTGCAAAAAGCATAGTTCAACCATCCCCAGTCTGTTTTCAAAATTGAACAAATCCAGAGGATCTACAAAAGGAAGAATAGTGGATTGAACAAACAGAAGTGAAAACTACCCCTCTCCCCCTCACTGAGAAACAGAATTAAAAAAAGGAAGTAGGGAATGGGAAGGGAAACCATCACAAATGAAGAAGAATCAAAGGAATAAAACATCCCATACCGACTCCTGGGAAGACAGCACCTGAGAATACAGACTTCAGAACTCAAACAGGGAAGAGCCACCAGAATGACTGGTCTCAAACACAAACCCAGACAACAAGATATTAGTAGAGAGAATGAATAGAAATGAGAAGAGACAAGAGGAAAGAATGAAGGAGTTGATAACTGAGATGATGGCAATAAAGGCTTCATTAAATTAAAAAAATAACAAAGTGGTAAGCATGAAAAGTAGAATTAGCCAAACAGAAGAAAGAATCTCAGCACTTGAGGACCAAAATATGGAACTAACTCAAACTGTTAAAAACAAAGAAAAGAAGCTTTAAAAGACAGAACAAAGCCTCCAAGAGATGTGCAATTATATCAGGAGGCCGAACCTATGATTAATTGGCATTCCCAAGGCAGATAGAGAAGTGAAGACCCCCCTGGAGCAAACTTTCCATGAAAACTTCCCTCATCTCATCAGAGACATGACTATTCAAACACAAAAGATTCAGAGAACTCATGCAAGACATCAAATGAGAAGACCAACTCCTAGACACGTAGTAATTGGTATACAAAGTAGACATAAAAAATATCCCTAAGGACAGCAAGAGAGAAAGGTCAAACTACTTACCAGGGAAGACCAATTAGAATAGCAGCAGAATTATCTTCAGATGCATTACAAGTTAGAAGAGACGAGTCCAATCTTCAAAATTCTCAAAGCTAAACAATTCCAACCAAAACTTTCCTACCCAGCTAAGCTAAACTTCTTCAGTGATGGAGAATTCAAATCCTTCCCAGACATTCAATGCCTAAGAATTTATGGCACCTTCAGGGCATATTCCCAGTAGGGAGATTGCAGGGTCTTTGGGAGGTCGATATTTAGAGCTTTTAGGAATTGCCACACTGCTTTCCACAGAGGTTACACTAGTTTACACTCCCAACAAGAGTGTAGGAGTGTTCCCTTTTCACCATATCCTCTCCAACATCTGTTGTTTTTTGAGTTATTGGTAATGGCCATTCTGACTGGAGTTAGGTGGTATCTCAGTGTAGTTTTAATTTGCATCTCCTTGATGATTCGTGAGGTTGAACATTTCTTCATGTGTCTGTTGGCCACTCGTATGTCTTCTTTTGTGAAGTGTCTGTTCATATGTTTTGCCCACTTTGTAATGGGGTTGTTTGTTTTTTCCTTTTCAGCATGTTTTGAGTTCCTTGTAGATCCAAAATGTTGGGCCTTCATCAGACATGGAGTTGGCAAATACTTTTTCCCAGTCTGTGGGCTGTCTTCCTGCTCTCTTGATGGTTTCTTTGGCTTTGTAGAAGCTTGTCAGTTTAATGAGGTCCCACTTGTCTATCTTATCTCTTATGGTCCGTGAGTTTTGGGTTTTGTTCAGGAATTTGATGCCAGTTCCAATTTCCATAAGGGTGTGTCCTGCATTTTCTAAAGTTCTTATGGTTTGAGGTTTTACATTTAGGTCTCTGATTCATTTAGAGTTCATTTTTGTGTATGGGGATAGATAGAGGTCTTGTTTGAGTCTTTGGCATGTGATCAACCAGTTTTCCCAGCACCATTTACTGAATAGGTTCTCCTCATGCTGTCCATCAATAGAGGACTGGATTAAAAAAATGTGGTACATATACACGATGGAATACTATGCTACCATAAAAAGAACAAAATCATGAATTTCACAGCAACCTGGATGGAGCTAGAGTCTATAATACTGAGTGATCTTTCACAGCAACAAAGATCTGAGTATCACATGTTCACACTCATAAGTGGACCTTGAATGTCTATCATAATACTACTATAAGAAAAGGATCAACAGTGGTAGGAATCTATGGGAGGGGGACAGGAAGGGCAAGGGTGGTGGAATTAATGGTAGTCAATATCTGTCTGGGGAATGGGGGGGTCACCCCTTATCAACAAGGGTGACTGAATGATGCATATTTGTATACCTAACCCTTAACTCTACCCCACAATTTTAAAATAAAAAATAGGGTTTTAAAAAAAAAGTATTTATGCCACCTGCAGACTGGCTCTGCAAGAAATTCTTAAAAAGTATTAAACACAGAAGAAAGAAATAAAAAGAAAGAAAGAATAACCACACTTTCCCCAAGAATGCAGGAAAAAGATTGAAAAAGCACATATATCAATCCCCAAATCAAAAGAAAACCAACCAACCAACAAACAGCAACAACAAACCCTATAAGAACCTCATGACAGGGATAGACACTCACATCTCAATAATTATTCTGAATGTGAATGGACTCAATGTACCACTGAAAAGACATAGAATGGCAAACTGGATTTAAAAACATCATGCAACAATATGCTGTCTCCAGGAGACTCATCTCACCAGAATGGACACTCACAGACTCTATGTAAGAGAACAGAAAAGGAATTTTCAGGTGAATGGAACACAAAAGAAACAAGAGTTGCAATCTTAATATCAGACAAAATATCCTTTAAATTATCAAACATTAAAAAAAATGGAAGGTCATTACATAATGATAAAAGGTTCAATTCATCAACAAGAAATGTCCATACTAAATATACATGTACCCAACATAGGAGCACAAACCTTTATAAAACAGCTTCTAGGTAAACCAAAAAAAGATATTGACTCTAACACTTTCATAGCTGGGGACTTAAATACCCCATTATTAACCATAGATCATTAAGGCAAAAATCAACAAGAAGATTCAGAACCTCAACTTGATGCTTGACCAAATGAACTGAATAGATACCTACAGAACACTCCACCCAGCAACCATGGAATATACATTCTACTTATCACCATATGGAATGTACTCCAAAATTGACCACATCCTTGGCCATAAATCAAGCATAAACAAATTACATAAGATTGAAATACTGCAGTGTACCTTCTCAGACCACAGTGTAATAAAAATAAATATCAACACCAACAAGGTTCTCCCAAAACCCACAAAGACATGAACACTAATCAGCATGATGCTGAACTACTCCTGGATCAACATGGAAATCAAAGAAGACATTTAAAGATTTCTGGAAACAAACAAAAGTAAAGAAACATCTTGCCAAACCTCTGTCATGCCATGAAATCAATTCTAAGAGAGGAATTTATATCTCTATGAACATACATCAAGAAAATGGAAAGCTTACAAATCACCTAAGGGAGCTGGAAGACAAGATCACCAAAACCCTAACTTCATCAGAAGAATAGAGATCATCAAGGTAAAAGCCCAAATACAGGACATAAAAGAAAGAAATAGAATAAAAAATCAATGAAACCAAAGTTGGTTCTTTGAAAGGATAAAAAAGATTGATGAACCTCTAGCCAGATTAACCAAGAAATAGAAAAAACCCACTAAACACAATCAGAAATGCCAAAGATCAATCACAATGGACCCCGAAGAAATAAAAAAATTAATGGAGATCACTATGCACACCTGTATGGAAACAATCTTGATAACCTAAAGAAATGGAGGACTTTCTGATATCCCACAACCTCCTAAGGTTGAAACAAGAGGAAACTGAGACATTAAGTCGACCAATACAACCCTGGAAATCAACTCCATCATAAGAAAATTACACACACACACACACACACACACACACACCACACACACACAAAGTCCTAGAATAGATGGCTTTCCAGTGGAGTGCTATAAAACATAAAAGGAGGAACTGATATCAATTCTTTTGAAAGTATTCCAAGCAAATGGGAAAGATGGAACTCTCCTCAAATCATTTTATGAAGCGAACATCACACTAATACCCAAACTAGGTAAAGATCCAACAGAGAAAGTGGACTACAGGCCAATATCGCCAATGAACACAGACACAAACAATCTCAACAAGATTCTAGCAAATTGAATTCAACAACACATCTCATAAGGTCAGAAGAATCTCCTCTGGTTGGGAGGTAGGGGATTGTCTCTTCCCCAGGTACTGGCAGGGAGGCACCCCGAACAGGCTTATTCTGGAATAAAGTTGTCCTATTGCAAGTGATGTCCAGGTATTAGGAGACTTTAATCCACTTATATTTATTGGCATATATGTTACTAGGTCTTATTTCTCTCATCTTGCTTTATGGTTTATATTATTGCTTATTTTGTTGTCATTATTTTGATACTTCCTTACTTCTTTCTTTTTAAAGTATATAAAGTGCTTTTTTCCTAGCATGATTACATTTCTCTAATTATCCATGGTAAATATGAAACTGTGAATCACTTCCTTACCCTTCCGCCAATCTTAACCATTGGTAAAAGAGGGCCTGTAAACTTCTCTTCAGGGTATCATCTGGTCCTGCTTATCTTCCAGTTTATTCATGATTTCGGGGGTTGAGAGTGTGAACCCCTTCAAACACACTTGCATCCTCATGCCTCATCAGTTTTGCTGCTTTTCACTCTCATTTCTGTATCTTGGACCACCACCAAACTATTCTTGCCGGGGACCAGCTCCAGCTGGGATCAGGGTACCCCAAAGGTGGAGATGGCATTGGCGTTTGGGGGGGAAGAAGAGAGAAAGAGAGAGAGAAAAAGAAAGAGACTGAACTCCGGTCTAGTACAGAAGCATGTATGTTATTGGGAATTACAATGGGTCTTTTATACACAAAGTCAGATGTGGGAAGGGCATCCCCCACCCACCAGAAACCTTAATCCATGAAAATTTAAATTTGATGGTTCCCTTTAAAACCCTTTTCATATGATAATCTTAAAATCCCATAACAAAGGATAACCTAATCTGTGACTGACATATTCTAAAAACCCTTTTTCATCCTAAGCTGATTGATTTATGCCAAGTTAAACAATTCTATAGAAGCTTAAGTATTTATTTTACAAATGAAGTGGCCCATTCCAGAATGTTTGGAATGGGGCCCCAGTCCAAAGTTCACAGTGGGCTACCTGCAAGTAACCCAACCACATTCTTTCAACCAAATGGCTGTCTTCTAAAACTATATTCTACAATTTACACCTTCAATAAATCCTAAGATTATGACCCAGAAGCCTGTGACCAATACTAAGGCTCTTAGATGTGACATGAGTTTGAATTATAAGTTGTGTGAAAGCCAAAACTGCAGTTTGTGGAAGAATGGGAGCAATGAGCTTCTAAAGTTAGCTTGTTTTCGTCCCGGTCTCAGAGTTTTTATGTTTTGAGCTGGAGCTTAATTGGTTAGTGTTGAGTAAAAAGGGGGAGGAAATGGGGTCAATAGCTCCCAAACGCATCCTAGTGGTCTCGGGGTCAAGGGCCCCTTTTCTGATCCCTAATGTCAGGGGGCCTCCGTGGCCAGCTCCCAACATCCCCCCCTTTTTTATTTTTTAGCACGAAACCATGAAACTCCGTATTGCTCTTCTTTAGCACTCTGAAGATGATTGGGAGTAAACACAGCAACAAAAGAATCACTGCTCTGCAAATTCCCGCATGGATGAGTATAGACGTTAATGATTTTTGATTAGCAAATGATGCCTGAATTTCTTGATGTAATTTAGTAAGGTCTATACTCAGGTCTGAATGGTTCCAAATTCCAAGTTACTTTGTCCCAAGTATGGACAGATTTAAACTCAGAGTGACATTGGAGAGCCAATTTCGTTTTTAAGGTCACAATTCTTGTTCTACTGCTAAAACTCCTTTCTCCAAAGCACTAACCTTACTTTACAACTTCTGGTCTATGATTTCCTGAATAACTATGGCAATAGAAACATTTTTATACAGCCGATCAGCAAATGTAGTTGTATGAACTTCCCTGGATAATGCTACAGCTCAAAAGTAGCATTGAAGCTGTAACTCCTAAAATTAAAAGTAGCCAAAAATCTTTTTGTTTTTCTAAAAGAGCATTAGCCTCATACAATATCTGTAAACCATATGCATCATACCAACGAGATGACAATTATACAAGAATCAAAATAAGATGGCTGCTCAAGAATAACAAAACCTTCATAAAAGGCATTAGCTAAAAATTAGTTAAAAATACACCCAGTACAAGACACCTTATAAACATTGCTATGATACTCAATTTTAAAACTTAGTACTTATTTCATACTAAAAACACGTAAGAGAACTGCAAGTATCCCTAATGTGGTACTGCTGAGTTTGTCCAACAGGCCTAGACAGGCTGACTGGTTGAAGGGCTGCGAGGGCTCTCCACAAATGATGTTAAATGGCTTGTCTGGTACCCATTCATTGGAGCGCCTTCTAGTTGCAGCAGGCGTGGAGCCTTTAAAAACCCCAGTCACTAATATATAGTCTTTTACCAGGTACAGTATAGCCCACCTTAGAGTTATAAGCACAGTCTCTCCATTTCAGGAAGCCAGTATCTCACTGGATGAGTGACCAGTCCTTTTCCATATCACTGAAGGGGCAAGCAGGTATGCTGAGAGGTGGTGTCCATTAAACACAATTGAACAGTTAGGGTCACAGCTGTGATTGAGCAAAGACATACTAGGATACAGGCCAACACCCACTTCCTGCATCTCTGCAGTACAGATGGTGAAAGAGTTGCAGATCACCTTGTCCTGGGTTTGGCATCGGATACAGTCACACTTAAAGCAGTACTGGCCCCTCAGCTGCTTCTGGCGCTCCTCACTGGTCATCAGCATATCCAGGTAGCAGATGGTGAGCTCTTCTCCCACCTCGATGTCTCAGACTACCCCAGTAAGTTTATCTTATGTTTTTGGTCCTGCATTCTTTTCTTCCCAGTTGTTAAAGACTTTAAAGGCTGTGTCTGATAGTTATAGTTGAGGGGTTTGTGGGCCCCTTTTTTAATTTTTGGAGTTTGCGCCAGTGCTGACTGAGAGATAAAATACATCCAAAAGAACTTGTCCTTCCAGTCTAGTCTGCTTATTAACACCTATTTTGTAGTTAGCTAACAGGATTCACTTATATGATTCCTTTACTTCCATCTGGGAAAGTTGAACTTGAGAGAAATTTATCATAAGAGACAACAAAGAAGAATTTTTAACACCCTTTTGTCCGAGCCACCCCCCTTTAGAAGGGGGGGGTGAGAAGTCTGGAACTTGGAGTTAGGTGCCATGGCCTTTGGCACCCACCCCTTCTCCAAAGGTAAAAGAGAAGGACTGGAGGCTGGGGTCAGGTGCCATGGCCTTTGGCACCTGCCCCTTCTCTGAAGGTAAAAGAGAAAGACTGGAGGCTGGGGTCAGGTGCCATGGCCTTTGGCACCTGCCCCTTCTCCGAAGGTAAAAGAGAAAGACTGAAAGTCAGAGCTAGGCACCACGGCCATAGACGCCTGCCCTTCCTTCCCAGATAAAGGCAAAAGGACTCACAGAACAGATCACAAGAAACAAGAGTAGTAGGGAAGGCAGGAATTGAAGTTGTAGGAGGAATAGGAGAGGACAAAGGAAGTGAAAACCCTTATTTTGTTTACATTTTTTCCGGTCTATTCCCTTTTATTCAACAGAATTCATGCCACCTGTCTCAGTCTTTGGGTTAATGGGGGCATTTCAAATGAGTCGATCAGGAATCCAAACAGGAGTTGACGCATCCTGTGGAAATATGCAAGCATATTCTCTCCCACTGGTTAGTAATATATCAGGCCCCCTCCATTGGCCTGTGTGAAGATCCTTCCATTTTACCATAGGTTTAACATTTCCTTCTGGGGTTTCCCGTGTCTAACCATAGCTGAATTGCCTAAAGAATCCAAATTTAAATGGTTTATAAAAATAAAGCATGATTTAAAGCAAAGAGGAGAATATACCCAAACCCCCCTCTTGTAATTTATGTATTTGATTTTTTAAAGTTTGATGGGTTCTTTCAATGATGGCTTGACCCTGTGGGTTATAAGGAATTTCTGTAGAATGAAAAATATTAAAAGCAAAATGTTTAAAAATTTTTATGATATGGGTTGTCAGTCTTAAGTTGTTTTTGGGATACCTAATTGTGAGAAAAAAAAAAGTTGCACCACGTCCTTGTAAGCTTCTCCAGTTCTTGCTGAGGCTAAAATAACATGAGAAAATGTATCCACAGTAACATGCACATAAGACAATTTTCCAAATGTAGGTACATGAGTTACATCCATTTGCCATAATACATTAGGTTTTAATCCTCATGGATTAACTCCTGCTGGAACATTAACAAAAGTAGGACATGCTGGACAATTCTTGACAATCTGCCTTGCTGCTTCCCTAGGTATCTGAAATTCATAACGTAAAGCAGTAGCATTTTGATGATGAATATTATGAGATAATTGAGCTTGAGTGACTGCCTCTGTCTCCAAAGTTGCATAGATGGCAGGTTTTGTTAAATTATCAGCCAATTGATTACCCTCATGTAGAGGTCCGGAAGGCCCGGGAAAGAGATCTGGCATGGCCAAAGAAAAATTGTTCTTTTCTAACACAAATCAATTGTTGCAGTTGTATAAGCAATTCCAAAATTGTGATTTTACTAACAGGAAAAGTTGCTGTCTCAATATGAGGAAACAGCCCCTTTAACATAACGGGAATCAGTATACAAGTTAAATCTCTTGTCTTTTAGAGCTGTAAAGGCATATAAGACAGCTCTTAATTCTGTTTTTTGTGCTGAAGTCTCTGAAGTACTTAAAACATGAGGTTTGTCATTAATTACTGCCACTGCTTTACCATTAGAAGAGCCATCAGTAAAAACTAATACTGCTCCTCGAGGGGGACTAAGGAACATGCATGAGGAATCATTATAGGATTCCATATCACAAACTGCAACAATGGATTTCTAGGCAAATGAAACAAAATTTGTCCTCTAAAATCAATCAATCTGTAAAAAGTGAAGGTGATATAAAAACATCTTTAGACAAAACAAAAAAAATGAGGGTATTTTTTTTCTAGCAATCTGTGCAGTAAGTATGGAAGTTCTTTAGGCCTAAGGAAAATGAGCCTCACCTCCTGGTATGCGCCCCACTACATTTGTGTAGTTTTCTCCCATATTGTATCATGTTTGGTCTGTGTAACTCATAAAATATGGTTGATATGATAGTGTGTCACTTCTAAGATTAGGTTTTATAAAACAAGTCGCTGTCTTTCTCTTGACTCTTTCTCATCAATCAATCTGTGAGAAGCCAACTATAATGCTATGAGACTACTCAGGCAATCTACAAAAAGGTCCACATGGTAAGTTTTCAAAGAAAGAAGAAAATTCTGAAAAATAAACACAGAAATTTATTGACATTTATTGAAAACTGAGTTTTCAGCCAAAAAACAGGTAAGTGAGCTTGACAGTGAATTCTGCAGCCTCAGAAAACCACACCCCTGGTGAAGAGTTTAATTACAACCTCTTGAGATAGCCTAACCAGAACATGATAAGCTCTTAGGTATGCTCTCTTGGATTCCTGAATGACAAAAACTGTAAGATAATAAATATTTATTGAATATAAACTTTTGTGCTTCAGAGTCATTTGTTATGCAGTAATATATAATATACTTCCGAATTAATTCTACAAAGCAGCATTATCCAGAAAAATTGGACCAATATTCCTTATAAAAAAAGATTCAGAAATAGTTAACAAATATAAACAAATCAATAGAGCAGTTTTAAAAAAAGAATTACAGTTTGACTAAGTAAGATTGACCTCAGAAATGTAATTTTTATTCATTAATCAAAACAACAAAACAAAATGTACCATATTTACAGAATTAAAGAAAAAATCTAAAGGATTATCTCAATAGATGCAGAATGAACATTTGACTAAATTCAATATATATTTTTGATAAAACTTGTCAGAGCACTGTAAGAAAAGGGAGCTTTCTCAATCTGATAAAGAGCATTCTCCCTAAAAAAAAGTGTCTTACAAGTAACTTCATGTCTAATTGTGAAAGACTGACTACCTTTTCCATAAGATCAAAAACAAGGCAAGGTTATTTACTCAATGCTGTTTACTTTTGTGACTTCTATTCAACATTGTATTAAAATTTTTATGCAATGCAATGCAATAAGAAATAATATGTAAAAATCAAAGTTATCAACAAAGAAGAAAAATTACCCTTTTTTTTAAGGCAAAAATATTTGGAAGAAAATATAGGAGTAAAATATTTGATACCTGGAATAGGAAAAAAAAATTTTTTAGATAAGACATAAAATATATGTTACAAAAGAAAATATCAGCAAATGTAAACATTTTGCCCTTAAATATTTATTCTTACAAAAATAGAAAGGCAAATGACAGACTATGAGACAATATTTGCAGTATCTGTATCTGACAAAGAATTTGTGTCTAGAAAGTGTAAAGAACTTTTACAATTCAAAAAAGAAGACATATTGGTCAATAACAGTGACAAAAATTTAACAGATACTTTCCCTCAAAAAAGACACAATAAAAACTTTATCATTAGACAGTATCATTAAACAACATGAAAATACAAATTAAAACTATATTAAGATATCACTGCAAAAACATTATCATGGCTGTAGTTAAAAACACTGACACTAAATTTTGGGAGATATGCAACAAGTGGAAACTCAAATGTTGCCAGAGGGAATGCATAATATTTTGGGAAAACAGTTTAGCAGTTTCTAATAAAGTTAAGCATACATTCACCATATAATTCTGAAATTCTTTTCTAGGCAATTTTTAGAGAAATGTAAGCATTTGTCCACACAGAGATTTGTACTTGAATGGTCACAGCAGCTTTATTCATCGAAGCTTCAAATGTGAAATGACCTGAATATCTATTAACTGATGAATGGATAAGCAATCGGGGGTGTGTCTACACAGTAGAATGCATTCTGCAATAAAACAGCATATCACAAATGCATCTTTTTTTTTTGAGTTGGAGTCTCACTCTTGTTGCCCAGGCTGGAGTGCAGTGGCACGCTCACGGCCACCCCAGCGTCGACCTGCTGGGCTCGGCGATCCTTCCCCCTCAGCCTTCCAAGTAGCAGGAACTACAGGCGCGCACTACCACGCCGGCTGATTTTTTGATTTTTATTGTAGAGATGAGGTCTCGCCAAGTTCCCCGGGGGGTCTCGAACCTGCGGGCTCAGGCAATCCACTCACCTCAGCCCCCCAAAGCGCTGGATTACAGGCTGAGCCACCGAGCCCAGTGAAAGTATACATTGTAAAATTCATTAAACTATGCACTTAATGTTAGTAAATTTTATCTTATGTAAAAGAAGCTGAGTTTTAAAAGTCACATACTTGTTCAGTGATACAAAGTTGTGTATTATTGCACAACTAATCGAGAACAAAGATATGGTTTAAAAATAGATCAGTATTTCAGCCAATATTGATTTACCATTTATTATGTGCCAAAGGCTGACTGAGTATTTAAGACAAAGTTGTGAACTCGACAGTGGGTAAGACACAGTAGTAAACAGGTATTTAAAAATAGTGTAACTGATATTATTTTGATAATCACAAGGTGCTGTGGGTGCAGAGAGAAGAGTTACTCAACCCAGCCTTGGGGGTTAGGAAGGGTATTATCAGAATGGAAATTTGATGGAAGAATATGTAAGTTAAGAAAAAGGATGAGGAGATGGGAACGTATCTAAAGGAAGGGCAACATATGGCTTGAACTTGGGGTGAGAGAGCAGGTGGTGGCCTATGAGTGAATATAAAACTAGTTAAGTAGGTTTATTCAATATACAGGTGAGAAATAAAATTTATAGATCTAATAATTATTACATGTGAAAGCTAAGGCAAAGAGGACAAGGATGTTATTACTTTCCTAACTTGATTAACTGGGCAGATTTTGGCATCATTCACTGAAATTTGTATACTGGAGCTTAAAAAAATGGGTTTAGTGAAAATCGGGGGGAGAGGGAAGGATGAGTTATAAATATTGAATATAAAGTACCTGTGAGATATTCAAGTGCAATCTGTAGAAATCTTTGAATATAAAAGTCAGGGACACAGAAAACCAACCTGAGGTAGAGATGGAGGCATAGGATAAATGAGCACATTGGAGTCATTACAAGACAGTATGAAAGCAAACAGAGATGGGAAAAATGAAACAAGGGGGCCAAAGACTGAAAATGGAATGAAGAGACAAACTTTTGGGAGAATAACTAGGATAATATAATGCCCCAAAAATCAAAGAAAAAAAGTTTTGAGTGAACAACAGCATTAAATTGTAGAGAAGTCAAGTAAGACCAAACGTGAAAAATATACATGCAATCTGGAAAGAAGATTGTCAGTTAAACTTTCAAGTGTGGCTATGGTGGTGTGGAGGTAGAGACTCCAGGTACAGAGGTCTAAGGAATTAATGGAAAGTGATGAAGTGAAGATACTACAGACTCTTTAGAGAATCTTCTCTGTGGAATAGAAGAGAATGTGTATATATTTCTGAAGGATAGATGACATTGCTAAGAAGGAGCATAGCAAGGCAGGACCACAAGATAAACACTTTCTTTTGAATAAGGACTGAAAGAATCTCATCCAGAAGTGGTTGTTAGAAGTAAGGAGAACATGAACTCTAAACCCTTCAGTGACATAGGATGGAGGAAAAACAACTTCCCCTTAAGTGGTCTGCTGTATGGCTTGAGTAAACAGGCCCATGGAGAGTTTTCTAACTCAACTTTGCTAGCATGAATAGAGTGAATGGAGGTTTTTTGGTGAATAAAGACCCTTCAGGGTGAATGAGGGGGCAGACAATCTGGTGGTGAAGGTAGTGTGCTCCGCTATGCCCCTCATCATTGTTGGTGACCATGTTGCAACCTGAGCAATTAGTGAAGGAATTAAATCTCCGGAGTCAGTCAAACCTGGACTGAGTCCAGGTTCTCCTCTGTCACTGCACTTGGGACCTTGTTGGAGAAGCAGTTTCTTCAACTATAAAGAGTGGATATTATTTATTTCAGGGTTGTTTTAAGACTTCAGTAAAGTTTTCAATAATGTTTATGATTTTTGGACAGCATGGTGTAGGTATAAATTAAGTACTTATTGAAGAGTATTATTGATATTATTACAATTCTGGGTATAGGTGATGCTGAAGTCCTAAAAGAAAGTATGGTTAATGAGACAACCTTTCAGTTAATCCGGGTGGAGAAAAAGTTGAAAGTATGATAGTTTGCCAAATGGAAAAGATGAAATTGTTCAGTGAATGAGACCTTTATTTCTCAAGACAGATCTTCAAACAATGTACAATGCCAAATAACCTAATCATCAGAGTGATTTCTCTACTCTTCAACAATAATGGATCTGGAAATACAGACTGATTTAACTTTTCCTTTGTTGACAAGAGTAAAGTGCTTGGAAAGGGGAGCTGGGGAAGACAACTATAACTCCCTTAATTCTTTACAATCCCCCCGCCCTGGTTATGCAGTCTGCTGAATTTGGATGAGAGAACTGTATTCTTATAACAGGCATCATCATCCAGATGGAGATGCACTACAATGGTTTCCAAGTAGGAAATAAAGACTACTTGGAAGTGGAAACTTTCCCGAACTTACTCCTCTGATGAGGGATTCTTCCTTTGAAGCAAAATGAGTCTTCATGTAACTGAGAGCACTCTTGTCCATCTATTTACAACCTCAGTCTTCCCCTAAAGGCCTTTCAAAAGGAAGTGACAGGCTCAGTGATGATAGTGCTTTTCCTTGAGATAGGGGAGACAGATCATACAACTAAAAACTCAGTTGTTTGCTTGAACCCAACTTAACCCCTGAAAAAAACTTCCTGGAGCTTGTTCAACGTTCTTGACGATTTCTTGCCCCAGGGACTCCCTATGTCTTCTGAAACTACCCATTTATTTCTTCCTGGGTTTTTTTAAATCCTGATAATTTGTGGCCTAGTTTTTGTTGTTTGCATTTTGTACATTGCTCAAAACCCTGAAGATTTGCTTCAAGTTCTACTCATTCAATGTCTGTCTGCTTTTCTATCTGTCTGATGATTCTGTAGAAGTTAATAGAACAGATTCTGAAACCAAACTGCCAGGGATTGAATCACAAGGCTGCCACTATCTATGTCATGTTGAGTAAGTTGTTTACCTTCTCTGTGTCTCAGTTCCCATCAGTGAAGTATAGCAATAACTTCATAGAGGTGTTGTGAGAATTAAGTTAGTTTCTAAATAGAAAGTGCTTAAAACATTGCCTTCTGAAACATAAGAGCTATAGAAACTTTGTTGGATGAGAGAACTGTATTCTTATAACAATATTATTACAATTCTAATGATTTTTAGCAGCCACCATTTGAATGCCTCCTGGGAAGAAGAATGGGACTTAGTAAATTCTTCTGAAGTATGTGAGATCTTCAAGACATAAAAGCTGATAGATGCCAGGGTATCATGAATGAGAATGACAGTTTTTCATGGATAAGAACATGATTTTGTCATTTTTTTTCCTTAAATGAGTAAGAGCTGAGTAATGCCATGAAAGAAGGGAAGAAAAGAATAGAGAAGTCAGCAAAATGGAGAGAGACAGAAACTGGGTACTATAAAGGGTTTGTGAAACACTGTGATAGTGAGGTGACAGAAGAACATTTCTAAACTGGTGTTGTTCTGCTCCATTGCCAGTTGTTTCTATGGCAGTTACAGAGATTTTTCCTCTGAAATGCCTCTCCTCATTATTATGTAAAGTTCACTCTATTCACAAATATGGGTGGAGGTTTTAGAAACTCAGAGAAACAGTTAAATTTTTTTTTCCTGTCTGGGTCATTATGGACTAGAACAGAGATACTCCCCAGAAACAAGATCTTAAGAGACAAAAGCCTCTGGGTTAACTGAAAATTTGTCAAAGTGCTGGAGAAGGTTATGGGGTCTATAGACTGCATAGTTAAGAAAGGCATCAAGCTAATTTTGTCGAGATCTCAAAGGTCAGGGATCCCCTGCTAAAAATCTCATCCAGTATGTCTTAGAAGCAGTAGTGGTCTTTGGCTAGAGGTCTGAGAATCAAGACCTATCACTAGTACTTCTGTGATATGTTGGTGCAGTGACAAAGCTAAGTCACCAGCCTAGCATAGGATGAGAATTGTGGGCAGGGAAGTCATAGAAGGGTCAGTTTCTTTCCTTGCTCTATCCCTCCACAGTCTATTGCTTTGAATTCCAAATGGCTGAGGCTTTAGACTGTATTAGTAGAAGTTCATATATAACCATATAATAAGCACATACAATAGATTTAATATAATCCTTCTAACAACTCTAAGAGGTGGATAATACTGTCATTTTAAAGAAGACTGTGAGCCAGGCTCGGTGGCTCAGCCTGTAATCCCAGCGCTTTGGGAGGCTGAGGTGGGTGGATTGCCTGAGACCGCGGGTTCGAGACCCCCCTGGACAACTTGGTGAGACCTCATCTCTACAATAATCAAAAAATCAGCCGGGCTTGGTAGCGCGGCCTGTAGTTTCAGCTACTCGGAAGGCTGAGGAGGAAAGATCGCTGAAGCCCAGCAGATCGAGGGTGTGGTGGCCAGGAGCGGCCACTGCACTCCAGTCTGGGTGTCAGAGTGAGACTCCAACTCAAAAAAAAAAATAAAAAATAAAAAATAAAGAAGACAGTGAAGTGAGGAGATTCATAGCTATAGGTATGAATGGGCTTTAGGGTATGATAAGCTAAAACTTGATTGACTGATTGATTGATGGCATTGTCAGGTTCTATATGAACAAAGCACCTAACTTCTAGGAGTTTATATTGTCTCTGAACAAATAGATCTCACAGGATTGTGTTAGACTTACGAGAGAGTGCTGGTCTCTTGGAAAATACCAGTAAAATAGTGGTTTTCAAAAACTTCTCTACAGATAATTTTTTATAATTGTAGATATTAAATACCTAATAATTTAGAGAGAACATTAAGGGAAGTTAATTTTTACTAGGCCACTATAGTCATACTAACTCCTGCATGTAGTTTACAATGAATCTTTATATTCCTTGTATGGAAAAATCTGCTTAATTAATTAGCTCTGCCAAGTTCTTACAAAAACAAGAAAGGTGAAGAGGTAGGAGAAAAAAAAAGAAAGGAAAATATCCTTTCTGTAGTCTTTTGCTGTTGACATTATAGATTTCCTCTCTAAAAGAGAAAACCATAGCTTTAAAACTGGGATGATTCATACACAAAAAAAAATCAGAGCTGGTCTGGAATTCGCTGGTTATGGACTGGAAGGGTTAGGTTATCTCAGAACTTTGTACAGGCTAGTACAAGCAGGGTTTTCTGGTTTATTGTTCTCTCTATAAAGAAGCTCCAGGTAATAAAGAAGGAGACTCCCTCAATATGTTCTGGCTTTGAGCTCCTACTCCAGTCACGTTGGTGGGCCAATGGAGTGAGTATCCATCTGCCAGATGCATAAGCATAGAATAGGTTACAACCTGGACTTTTGATTGAGAAAACTTCTGTGCTTCTATAGATGAAGGACTATTTCCTTCCCCCTGAAACTGAAATGGGGAGGCACAGGACTGACCTGTATAAAAGGATCTTTGTAAAGAAAAGGCCATTTATCAACTGCAAGGCCATTTCAGGGAATGATTTAACTGTCGTCACTATGCTACTCATAGCAACTTTACATCCACACTTATAGCTCCATCTTTGCTGTCAATTTGCCATCATGTACTTGGTGCACACCAATGCTGACCTAATGCTTTTGGGGTGATTTCTCTAGGGTTCCAAGTATTTAATTTTTTATTGTTTTTGAGGAACTAGGAAGGAGGGAGGGAGAAAAAAAGCTTGAAAAGAGACATTTTCAGGGAATTTAGCCAATGTTCCAAAGAACCATGTTGATGGAATGAAGCAGTTTAAGTGAAAACAAATTGAGTTTGGAAAAAAAAATTTCCTCCACCCAGTGGCATTTGGAGCTTCCATTCTGAGTTACTTCTAACTTCCTGGAGCCACGTTTACTTTGCTGAGCAGACTAAATCATTTAATTTGTCAGCTTCTCCTTGCCTCTGCCAGACCTCACTCAAGGAACCTTTCCAGAGCCATGGAGCTCACCAAGGCCTCTGTCTGCCTGAGTCACTCTCTAGGGACCACATATCCACAAGGCCGGGTTTTCTGTCCTAATTTAAGATTGCTCAAAATCAGGGGAGAGCGTTTCTGTTTTCATCCACAACATAGGGCAGAAGGGTATGATAACAGCAGTAGCTAGTACTGTACTTAGTGTTCCTTGTGTGTAGCAAGCATCATACTGAGAGCTTTATATTTATTAATTAAATTCTTTACCTCTGTGTGATATGGAAAGCTAGTATCTTGGCTTTACAGGTAAACCACCTGAGATTCAGAGTAAGCAACAATTATGGGCTTCAAAACAAGTGGTCTGACTTTAACTTGGTTCTATTTCTTTGGGGGCATTGAATATTACTAAAATTCCTCACTAATCAGCTCACTCAGTACCAGGATGTGTGCTGTGTGGCAGGGACACAGTGATGCATTAGCAAAGGTCTCTGTTCACTAGGGATTGAAATTGCAGAGAATAGACAAACATATAAGGAAAACCATCAGGGAAGAGTGATAGTGAGGGCAGTCTAGAAGTACTCTGGAAGAATGAGCAATTTGTTCTGGCTCTGAGTAAAGGATGGGGCCTCAAAAAGAAAGACTTGAAGAGAAGATAATGCTTGGACAAGAGCTGCATACTACAAAGGAGTTTATCTAAAGCATTATTGACAGAGAGACTAGCAAGGGCAAAATCACAGACGTGTAGATCTGAATGGTGTGTCAGATAAGTAAAAGAAGTTTAGACTTGCTACAGTATCATTTGAAAGAAAATAGAATGCTAATCAGTATCTAACTTTTGGGCCCCTTTGTAGTGAAGTGAAGCAATATTCTGATTTTATTTTTGGACAATAGAATGGGACAGGAAATTATATGCATGTCTTCTACGTATAGACCATAAACCCTTTGATGAGTGATACTTTTTCTCTTTCTCCATCTTCTGGCAGAAACCAGTGTTCTCACAAGAACCAAAGGAAAAAGGGCCCTAAATTATTGCCCCTATCTCAACTGACTCACATTAGATGGGGGCATGAATGAGACACAAACTTTTATTGTGTTATGCTGCTAAAATTTCAGGGTGTTTTGCTCCAATGTTTAGTCTACCTTGACTAATCATGGTGGTCAGAGAGAGAAAAATAGTCCCGAGAGTCTTATACACTGGATGAAGAGGTAAGGATTTATTTTTAAAGAGACTGAGAGCTATTGGAGAATTTTAAGCTGGACAGTGGCTCAGACCTGTGGTTTAGGATGTTTTCTCTGGATGCTGTATGTACAATGGTTGGCACTAGAGGCAAGACAAGAGGGCATGGGGCATGTGAGGGCTAGTGGTCTGCCTGTGCTGCCATCTAGGGTACACCTACATCTTGTTATCTTATTCCATTTTTGTATACTGTGAACACTGTATACAACAAGGCCCTGTGGAATAGTCAGTGCATACTAGGGCATAAATGGATTAATGACTTCATTATTGTCTACGGTTTTATGCCAGTCACAATGCTTGGTGTTGACATGCATTATCTCATTTAAAACTTGCCACCACAACTCAAGCAGGTAAATATCATGATTCCCATCTGACAGGTGAGGAAACAGAAGCTTAGGCAGACTGAACAAATTTCTCAAAGACCAACAGCAACTATGCTCTAGAGCTGAGGTTTGAACTCAGGCCTCTGATGCCAGAACTTATACTCCCTTCATTACCCAAGGCTTGCGGAGTATTCTTTAAGAAGGAAGTGCTTTTGTGCTGAGTTTAACAGTTTCCATGGTATAAAATCTCTGTTTATTTAGCTTCTGCCTGATATATGCAGTGACAGGAAATGGCTTCCCAGTCGGTAGACTCGATGAGATTTAGACCCCTTTGGGTCTTCAGATATAGTGAGCCAGGTTTTCATTTTACAGGTGAAAGAACTGCAGCCTTGAGAAGTGGGAAGGAAAGGGTTAGACAAGATTAGTTCATTCCTTCTCTTTCCTGGGGAATCCCCTGGGAAATAAACATGACCTGATCAAACTTACTTGTAAACATATCATGAGGACTCCAGGGTAAATTGGTAATGGTATTTATTAGCAGCAGAATCTTTATATTTGGGACGCCTATAGCAGCATGAACTTTGTCCCTCTAGAATTGGTAATTTATGGTAAATAAACCTGGAATCTAAGAATTCATGTGACAAGTCTTCTTGAAAATTGTCATGTAAGCTATGTAACTACACACAAAGTGGAATATAAATGGAGATGACCAAAAGAGCTGCCTTATGTGCATGTGATGTACTCATGTATATCTTTCAGATGTCTACATGTTAAATCAGAACCAGAACCAAGAACCAATGTGACAAGAAAGGGCCTGAGGAGTAACATCAGAAGGTCTGGGCCTCTCCCCTGTCCCTTGTACTTGTGATTGCTTGCAGTTTTGAAATTATTCCAAAACTTGGCACTTAATAAGATAATTGATTCTTGTGGGTCTAACTTGAAAAGCCAGCCCTTGGGTTATCTTTAAAAGATATTGCCTAATCCAAGATCACACAATTGGACAGTAATGGAAAATCTGGTGTCAGACCCCCTTCTCTTCTATATCCTAAAACAGTGCAACGTTGATGTTTCTTTGTCTCTACAGCTTCTTCATTTTCTGTCTTCTAATATGGTTTGGGATGATGATGATGACAATGATACAAACAGCAACTACCTTTTATTTACCTACTATGTGTCAACTGTAATGCTGCTTATTATGTAAAACTGTGTGAACAACACAAACATGTATAAAAACTCATGATTCATGTAAAACGTGTGTACAGGACTTTTATTAGGTTAAACCTTATGAAATTACCAATATTGAACACCCAAAACAGCAATTTGATAAAATTCAACATAATACAATATGTCAAGTAGTTTAAATTATGTGGCAAAGAAAGACCTCCCTAAAGATATGAGATCTGAATAAAAAGGATCTGGACATATAAAAATTCATAAGAGAGAATAACGTATAAAAAGGGGAAACCCTTTTGATGCAAGGACTCTGAGGAGAAAACCAGAAAGGCTCCTGTTACATCTGGAACAGAGTGGGTGAGACAAAGAGTGGGAGGGTTAACTTTGGATGAGTAGGTAGGAATAAGACCATTGGCCTTTGCAAGCAGGAGTGCAGAGTTTGGGTTTTTATCATAAGTAAGTTTTATCTGGGATCAGGGGAGGTCTGGGGTCAGTGGGAGGAGAAAATTGATGTGATACACACACACACACACACACACACACACACACAGACACACACACACATGAAGAGGAATCCCCCTTTAAAAAAGGGGGGGCCTTTTGGAGGATGAACCCCCTTTTAGTACAGGCTTTCTCCACTAGAAAAGTGTTTTAGGAACCCACTGGCATTAGTGTACCAGTTAGCATTGTGAGAGGCTGCATTCAGCTTCAGTACTTTTGTGGGGCGGGGGAAGAGGGAGGATTCTTTCAATGTGTTTGCCCATTTCATGATGGATGATGTACGAGTGCAGAGCGTTCAGCATTTTTTTGACCAAAATGGCATGACCTCTGTACCCCACCCTCCTTATTAACTCAATTTTGCCCCAAATGATTTTTTTGTTTGTTTCTGTGTTGCAAAAAGTCCTTAAAGGGGAACTTTTGCAGATGTGGAAGAGGTGAACCAAAAGACAGCAGAAACACTAAAAGGTTTCAAAATAGACAAGTTCAAACTGTTTTGAGACATGAAAAAACCTCAATAGATGTATTCCATGGAATAGAGAGTACTTTGAGAGTAACTGAAGTTTCAAATGTAAGAATAAATATACAATTTTTAATAAGTAAATTCCAGGTTTTTGTGGACATATTCATTCATTCATTCAATTTTAATAGATTTAGGGGTACAGGTGCAGCATTTTTGCATGAATGTATTGCATAGTAGTGAAATTTTAGTGTACCCATTACCTGAATAGTGAATATTGTGCCCAAATGGGCAACTTTTTAACCCTTACCTACCTCCCATCTGTCCACCTTTTGGATACTCCAATGTCTATTATTCCCTTCTGTATGTTCATGTGTACCCAGTGTTTAGTTCCAACTTATAAATGAGAGTCTGTGGTATTTGACTTTCTGTTTTTGCATTAATTCTCTTAGGATAATGGCCCCCAACTCTTTTATGGTGATGTAAAAGACATGATTTTTTAAAGAAGAGTTTCTCTAGCTGCCAAGAGTAGAATGGACTACAAGGGTGTGAAAGTGGCAACAAAGAGAGCATGCGAGATGTTAACAGTAGTGGGTCAGTCAAGAGCTAATAAAGGCCTAGACTAGAGGGATAGCAATAAAATGGAGATAACACTGCTGGTGAGAGATTTCTTTTGTTTGTTTCTTAAACCGAAGTGATCCCCATGCCTCCAACGGCCACATTTTAAAATATCTTATTGATGTTTCAGAGAATGTTTGCTAATAATCTCTCAGCTTAGAGAAGGCTGTGGAAACAGGAAAAGGTTTGTACTCACTTGCTTTGGTGTATGACTTGTGGGTAAGATATTGTAGATTAACTTTCTCCTTGGTCTCGGAGAAGGGTTTACTTTGGGTAGATGAGAGTTTTTGCCAGAAGACACTTGTAGCAGCCTTGTTATCCAATAGGCTTCTCTTCCATGTAAGGGAAGCTGAAAGCCAGAGATCATAAAAATGAAACTGCTTCTAGATTCAGAGATAATTAGACAAAAGTCTCACGGCTGCAGGGAACAAGAAAGAAGGGCTATGATGGGCAGATTCTTGGCATAGCTCTTCAGGATGCTCAAGGGTTTGCCCAGTGACCAGGAGAGCGGGGGCCCACTGAGGAAAACTGTCTGGGAATTAATTGAATGATGAGGAGGAGAGGAAAGGGAGATTGGAATCTGGGACAGCGCCTGGGCTGCTTTTGTGGACAAGTTCCCTAACAACGCTTTCTGGGGGAAGTCAGGGACTGATTGAAACTTAATTCAGATTCTCTGAATGTGCCTTAAGGAGACAGAGTAAGGAATGATCTGATGAAATGCACGGGAAGCAAAACTTGGCAAGGGCACAGTGGCAAATGAGCTGAGAATATGGAGGGAGATCCTGCCAAGACCCCTTTTCCCCCAGGACCACCCCTGTTGTATCCGGAGAAATCAATCAATTGGCCCGGACTGGAAGGCTCCCACAGAACAGCAATGGGGGACCCCCGTGAGGGTTGGGGATCTTCCATTTACAAGCAGGATTTGGACCTCAACAGAGCATTAAGACGGGTCAGTGAAGGCATAGGGGAGGCATGCAAAGTCTCGTAATATCCTGTGGATGACTCAGTGGTGCCAAATGCTATGCCCATTCCTGGACTGTGCCCAGGGAATTATAGTCTTGCCTCCCACTTTGTATGAAGGCCCGGGGGGCAGGCAACGTGACATGGTTTCAATGTCTCAACAACACTGGGGACATTTGTAAGAGCCTTGTAGAGAGTTCACAAACCACTAAGTCCTCAAAACATTCCCTGTCCTTACTCTTGAGCAGGGCCCCATTTCCCAGTGCTACCTCTTTCCTGACTTGGATATTTGTAGTGTTCTCTGAATGTCAAGCTAGATGCATACATGCTCTCACTCAAGCAGGCAAATCTTCATTCACCTCTTCCTATGGGCCACATATGGGGTCTTCTTCCAGGTCTGTTGAAATTTAAAGTTGGAAGGAGCTTGATATAAGTAACCTCTTTTTTTTAAACGTGCAAACTCCTTTCTGCATCTCCTATCAATATTATTACCAAATGTTAAAAAAGCTTTTTACCACATCCAAAGAAATTTTCCCAATACACCTCCATATCTCGCTCCAAGATTGTAAAGGAGTTGTTATTATCCTTAACCAAATGGTGAAGAAACTGAGGCTGAGAAGTATAAACCTGCCCAAGTTCACATAGTTTAAGTTTCATGAAAGAGGAGGGCCTGGAACCCAGGTCTCCTAGTTGCTGTCCAGACCACTCATCCCTCTACTTCTGCCTTCATTATCTTCTATTCTTATTCCACCATGTCAATGGGAAAAGCAGAACTAAATAATATTCCCTCATTCTCATGTCCACCCAAATGTGAATCCTGTCTCTAGTCAGCTTTCCTTTAGCTCAGTGGAGACAATCTCTCATCTGAAAAAAATGTATTTCATAATTTTTCTAGTCTTATTGACTGCCTTCTCCAACCTCATACTTTCTGATCCAATACCCTCCCTTCTCCCACAACTACTTATAATGATTTTTTAAAAACCCCACACTGTTATTTCACACTACTGCCTGTGTCTTTGTTATAGATCTTTTCCTATTTCAATTGCCCTCTTGTTCGAATGGAAAATTACTCCTTCTTAAGCCTCAGAAATCTACCTTTAACTTCCAAGTGGGTTGAATGGGTCATGTGATCCCACAGCCACTCTGTATATCCAATAATAACATT
>JAPVLO010002202.1:0-40284 GCA_027257055.1 Cephalopachus bancanus | reverse complement strand
GATTTGTTCAATAAATGGTAGTCCTGCTTTGGATCTGGGTTAACACTCTGATCTGCTTTGACCAGTGGAATGTGGCAGAAGGGAAGGTGTGACAGTTATCTTCTTCTCTAGAAGTCTGCCCAGGCATCATGTGAATAAACCCAGGGTAGCCTGCTGAAGGATGAGAAACCATGTGGAGCAGAAACAAGCCGTCCCAGCTGGCCCCAGCTCACTTGCTTGCTGACCTTGGTGCATGTGTGAGCCCTGCCAAGATCAGAAGAAGAATCACCCAGAGAAGCCCAACTCAAATTGCCAACTATTGAACTACTAACTTTTGGGATGGCTCGTTATACAGCAAAAGTAACTAATATGGTACCTAAGAGGGGTTTTCTGTTCATCTGTCAAGAGCCCCTTTAAGAGAAAAACAAAAACAAAAACAAAACAAAATAAAAAAACCCAACTCTCGTTGTAGAGTCATTTTCAAAACGATGAAGATTGTTCTGGGAGCTTTACCATTTCACTACTTTCAGAACAACTATGAGGTCACACCAACCTTGGCATACTGCTTACAAAGGCAATCCCAGCCTCTTCCTCCCTGGTCTCTTCTCTCTCACTTCTGAGTATTTCTTGAAGCTAGGGATGGCCATGGGCCATAAGTTCTTCCTGAAAAAGGGGTATGAGTTTTTTTGCATTTCTTTTCTTCTTTTTGCTGCCAGTGAGGCAATGCCTAGACTGTGGTAGTCACTTGTACTCTCTGGTAAGGAGTGAAATATGTTCCTTCTAAATTCATGTGCTGAAGCCCCAACCCCAAATGTAACTGTATTTGGAAATAGAACTTTCTGTGAGTTTGAGTAAAGACTAGTCTTAACTATGACCAGTCTAGTCTTTCCATCTCTGAAAGTTCAAAATCAAGTGGTCCAGGGAACTGGCCCCTCCAAGGTTAAATGTGCTGCCCCATGTTTAAAGACTCGGTTGCATTTGAAGTCAGCATCTCTCTTTGTGCTTCTTGGGGAACAGGGTGCAACTGAATTGTGATAAGGGGATATGTCTTCTTCAGCTTTGGCTGCATCAGAAAGAAAATATAAATTCCTTAGATGTTTTTATCAAAGGAAGATGAAAGAGAAATGGAGAAAGCAGGAAGGAGGGAGGGGTGTCTGCCTGCCATTTAATGCCACATGAAACTGAACGGCAACAAGAGCCAGCATTCATTGCTGCCCTCTTTTTGCCAGGCAACATCACCAAGTACTTTCCATGTATTGCTTTATTTAGTTCTCAGAATAACCCTATGCTCCAGGCACCTTTATTATTCCCATTTCACAGATGAGAAACCTGAGGTTTAGCGAGATTCAGCACCTTGCCCAAGGTTGTACAGACCTCAGGTGGCAGAGTCAGGATTAAACTTTCCAGTGCCTTCACACTTCCAGCTCCTTCTCTCTCCTCTGGGGCAGTTTCTGACTAACCTTACATCTGGGGGCATTTAAAAAACAGATTTATCTGCGTATTTTTAAATGAAGAAAAATGACGGTGTCACTCCTCAATGCCTCTGATCTGGGGTTTGTGAACCCAAATAGGTGTGCATGACAAAATCAAGTGATTTGGAATGAAAGTGGATTTCTGCTCCCTGTAGGGGACTCACATATGACTAAAGGATAGTGGATATAGTCTCTTCAAAATGCAAGAATAATATTTTGCTGGATAATGTCTTCATCCACTCACCTCCTCTTTTGCAAGCCTTTGGAGAAAATGTGGTAAACAGGACTGAAACAGGAAAGCTAATCAAATCAAAACCACACGCCCTCTCTCCCAAGGGATCATACTGGTGTTTGCTAATGTGAATCCATCCTGTTCAAAGTTTAATACCTCATCCAAGGGCTCCACAATTACATTTCCATTGCTTCCCACTGTTTATCACAGTTGGATTGCAAAAGCCAATTTACTTTGTGATTTCTCCTCTGGTAGATCTTTACCATCTATTTTTAAATTTGTCTCACAATGCAATTGGGCTCCTCATCACAAAGTGTTGGCTCCATGATGCTGTTGGAACATCGTCCCTGGGAAGGACCTTGTCCTCCAGCCACACTGCGTCCTTTGGACCAGGCATGAGGTCAGTGAAGGACCTGAGTCCTTGAATACACCTCCAACTCCTTCTCTCTCCTCTGGGGACAGTTTCTGATTAACCTTACATTTGGGGGCATTAAAAAAACAGATTTCCTTGTGCATTCTAAAATGAAGAAAAATGATAATGCTACTCCTCAGTGCCTCTGATCTGGCGTTCGTGAACCTAGATTCACCCTGAGGAAAGACAAGTGCTTTCATCATCTGACCGTCCTCCATCATAGCTCTCGTGGTCCATGCTGGGGTGACCTGTGCATTGAGTTGGAGGCCATGCTTGCTAGACTTTTTAGAATGAGCACATTGTCCTTTGACAAGAAGAAAGAAAGATTTCAAGAACACCTTTAGAGATGGGAGGTCAGTCTGGGTCAACAATATTTTTATTGGCACAATCTTGGTTCTAATAAAAGAAGGAAACAGAGTACATAAAACACAGGGAACATAAAAGAAAATAGAATTCTAGAATGGTTTTGACCATAACTGTCTAATATTCAAAGAGATCTTTCTTGATGGAAGGGTTCACGCTCATCTGTCTTACTTTCTTATAGTTCTGTAAGTTAACAGGCAAATAAAATATGCCTACCAGCATTGGTTTTCCATTCTGCTGGCAAAGGTTGGAGTATTTTTTTTAGCCTGCTTTAAAAATGTTCTTTTTTATTGCTGCATAATAGATGTACATAGTTTGGGGGTACATGTGATAATTTAATACATTCATATAATTTGTAAAGATTAAATCAGTATACTTGGGATATCTATCACCTTAAATATTTGTCTTTTCTTTATGCTAGAACCCTCTCAATTCTTCTCTTCTAGCAATAAAAATGATCTTAGTTCCTCCCACTGTATTTTTTTTTTAATGGACTGAGCAGATTTTTTTAACTGATATTTGAGAGATTCAACTTTATCCGTCAGTGATTGAGTTGTAATGTGGTTTGTTTAATTGCTAATGAATTCACAGAGGTGCATATTCTCCTGGGCCAGTAGAATTTGCCAGAAGAAGGAATAAGAGAAAGTAAGTAAAGAAATACTTCAGTTCACGGGCCATGAATACTGGTATATCAGCTGCTACCTTCCTATCTGTGATTCTGTGGTAAGTTAGTTGTCATTGGGTATAGACTGTAAACCACCAGTAAACCCCTCTGCCCATTCCTAGTTCCGTGGTCTCAGCTTAGATGCTGGCTGAGCTATCCGTGGTCTCAGCTTAGATGCTGGCTGAGCTACCCGTTGCCTAAATCCATCACCCAATTAATTATTTTTGTTTCCTTTGGATTAATTTCTCCTCTCTGTATTTATTTCTGTAGGCTACTGTGGGAAACACAATACCTCTCATTGCCCACCTCTTTAAAGTCAGAGTGTTAAAAAATTTTAAGCAGCAAAGCAAACCTTTATGCAATATTGTGGAGGAGCAGATTCTGAAGTCAGTGGGGTAGGGAGAGGAGGTGACAGGGAGCTAGTAGCTGAGATTTATTGAGCATCTACTATATGGTGAGGGTTTTATGCCTCTTAGCTTATTCATGTCTCACAATGGGTTAATCTGCATTTTTTTTGGATAAAGATTGCGAGTCTTTTCTTGATGAGGGTATGTCATTTTTCCAGTCACACACAAGTAGTGAGTTGAGGTGTCAGACACCGAAGTCTCTATTCTACTTATTGCTGCCAAGCTCCATTTCATCTTCTTGATTATGACAATATCTGTCTACCTTAACCAAAGGGCGCTCTTCAGTAAAGATTACATGAAGGGACGCACACAAAAGTTCATTTGTAAACTCTGAAGCCCTCTACAAAAGCTAGTCACTGTTGTTTTCTACATGTAAATTCTGTTGGTTCCTGGAAGTTCAGCTACTTTTGCAAAGTAGATCGACCAAGCCCCTGTGGTGTATGAGGCTGGCCACAATGTGATGTCATGAAGTCACGAGGCCACTTCCCTGAAGGTGCACAAGGTAAGGGTACACTGTGGGGGACTTTGACCCTGTTTGTTCATTTTAGGGTCAGGAGGCGCCCTATTATATAAAGGCTTGTCAAATCCTTGTCGATACCTCATCAGAACCTGGAAAAAGTCATTATTTCCATTTATCAGGATGGGATGACCTAATCTTGATGAAGCTGGAAGGAATTTAGGGTGAGAAAATTTTCATGGCTTAAGTGTTATTTCTAGAATATTCCTTATACATTAAGGAACAGCTTCTTCTTCTGAGAGGCTAATTTATCATGGCTTGTCAAACAGAGTAGGCAATTTTATTTACGTGTGAAGAGATGGTGTAGGTTGTAAGTGGGTGTTAATATACCCAAAATGGCCGGGCTCGGTGGCTCAGCCTATAATCCCGCACCTTGGGAGGCTGAGGTGAGTGGATTGCCTGAGCCCATGGGTTCGAGACCCCCCCCCCCGGCAACCTGGTGAGACCTCATCTCTACAATAAATCAAAAAATTAGCTGGGCGTGATAGCGCAAGCCTGTAATTCCAGCTACTTGGAAGGCTAAGGTGGAAGGATTGCTGGAGCCCCAGCAGGTCGAGGCTGCAGTGGCCGGGAGCGGCCACTGCACTCCAGTCTGGGCGACAGAGTAAGACTCCAACACACACACACACACAAACACACACACACACACACACACACACACACACCCCAAAACGGCCACTCTGTTACAGATCTGGCTGAAGAGGCTTGTGAACCTAGAAAGGTTTGCATGACAAAATCAAGTGATTTAGAACCAAAGTGAATTTCTGCTGTCTGTAGGGGACCCACATATGACTAAGGGATTGTGGCTATGATCTCCTCTCCCTACACCCTTCAGCCTTGGGTCAAAATGCCTTGGGCTTCACAGGCAGACACAACAGATGTCAAACCATAACTTTCTGGGCACATCTGCTCTGGGGTGAAAGGTGTGGTTAAAGAGCAAGAGCTAACAAGCCTCCAAGGCTTACTAAGTGCCAAGCTCTCTACTAAACATGTGATGTACATTCTATCTCTTTTTGTCCTGGCAAGAACTGTGCAAAAGAGGCACTAGTTCCAAGAGAATCTAGGACTCAGAGGAGGTTAAGTAGTTTGTCTAAAGTATACAAGTGAGAAGTTCAAGAGCTGGAAGTTTAAGAGCAGAGAAGTCTGTTTCAGAGCTTCAGGTATTAAACACATGGCTACACAGCTTAGGCAAGAGCTGGTGCTTAACTCACCATTTGAAATGGATGTTTGCTTCAAGTAAGTTAATACCACCGCCTTTACCAAAGTAAAGGATAATCCATCTATTAAAAATATAATTTTTGTGCATTATTTTCCAAACATTTTTGACAACATCTCACAGGAAAAAATATATTTTTCATTGTGATTCAGTAGACACACTCACATATATGTGTGTGCATGCACGTGTGTGTATATAGACCCAAATTAAAAGTTTCATGGAATAGTTCTTTCTTCCTTACCATGTGCTCTGCACTGAAAGATTTTCTGTTCCATTTTTCTCTATTTCATTTTTAAAGTGCTGGTTAGATTTATTTCATTAAGCTAATTCTAATCATAATCTGTTGGTTGTGACACACAATCAAAGATACTGGTTAACAAAGGTCATGTCTCTGAACTAGATGGTCTGTATTGGAAGCCCTGATCCACTTCTTATCTGTTTGACCTTGAGACAATTCCTTAACCACTCATGCCTAGTTTCCTCATCTATAAAATGAGCATAATAAAATAACACCAGCTCAAAGAGTTGTTATGTGAACTAGGTAAAATAATACATATGAAGTGCTTATACCAAAGGCTGGCAAAAGTAAAGGTTCTTAGTGTTAGTGATTATTTCCTTATTATTATAAATGACTTTTCAACAATGTATATATTTTGTTAGAAGGGGCACTCATATCCCCTCTATACTAACCTATAAAAAAATTAAAGTAATGGGCATCTAGGGGAAGGATGCAATTCTGCTTATAAAAGTTAGAGGTCTGGGTAAAGATCACATAAAACCCGACTTTTCTAGCACTTAGAGACAGATATGGCTGGTATGAAGCAGGCAGGGGAATAACTAAAATTCAAATGTAAGTCTGTGTTTTAGTTTGAAGTATGTTTATAACACAAACACGAAGTCAATGAGAAAAGGTTAAATTATACTCAGTCTAAACTCTGCTTAAAGATATTGGGAAACATGAGGCTTCTGAGAAAAATTTCCACCAAGATAATAAAATGAAACCAAGGTGTTGGTGCTGATGGGTAAAATTCTGTTTTTTGGAAGACTGATTAGTGTGGAGGTGTCTTCCCCAGGATGCCTGCGGGTCTTGCAAGGTATGGAAACTTTCCATTTGTGACTTACAATTTGCACAGCAGGAGATTCTGGGGTGAGGGAAATTAGAACAGAAAGAGGTCAAATTAACCCTCAGGGCAGGTTTCCCTTTTAAGAGAACTTCCTTGGTCCACTGGAGAAGGAGAGAACGCCATGTAGAATACAACCACAGTTTTCTGAGGTCAAAAAAAAAAAAAGAAAGAAAGAAAAAGAAAATTAAATAATCTCTTTAGGGCTTAAATAATCTCTTTGAAGTGGGTATTAGTTTATTATGCCCATTTTATAGACGAGGAAATGGAGGCACAAGGAGTTAAGGAATTTTCCTTACATATAATCTTCGGATTAACCCCCTGGGATTTCTCCTGGTTTTGATATAATATGTACAGCCTCATCCTGTCCCTTGCATTTAAGTTGTAGAAAAATAATAGGTTCTATAGGAGCCTGAGAGGAGGGACAGCATGGAAAGATATGGAATCTGCTGGGACAGCAAAACACTATGATTGGTCACTAAGCTTTGGGAGCAGCTTACTCTTGGATAGCACGGTTTGTGCTTGCCTTAACCCAGGGTTGCATCCAGCTCTTTCTCTGGGCTTTTTTTTTATGGCACTGTGTGGAGGTGAAAAGGCGAGGATATTGCCAAGACAAATGAGCAAGACTGATGTCATTTGTTCTCAGCTGGATCAATGGCCTTCACTCTGCCTTTTCTTAGGAGCTTGGTGTTTTGGAAACAAAGCAAAATTAGAGTGATATTAAAATAGATTACTCTATTAAAATGGATTAACTCTGTGAACCCAAAGAAAGAATGACTTCGGTTTTAAAGGAGCAGAGTGGCTGGCTATTTTGGAAGCCTAAGGTGACAGGTTCCAGGTCCATAGCCTGACCTGAAAGGCCACAGACGGACAAGGCTCTGTTTTTGCTCAGAACCCTCCTTCCACTGGCCTTGTTGCCCATAAGTCTCACACTGAGCATCTCCTTAAGGAGTCTCTTGGTGATCTGTGCCTGAGTGTGGTTAAACTATAGTACTCTCCCAAGAAAAATAAAGCATATGTCTACACAAAAACCCGTATACAGTTGTCCATAGCATTTTTCACAGTAGCCAAAAGATGGAAACAACTCAAATATACATTGACTGATGAATGGATAAACGAAATGTGCTCTATCCATCATGGAATATTATTCAGCCATAAAAGAAATGAAGTAGTGATACTTGCTATAACATAGGTGAACCTTGAAAACAAGCCTAGTGAAAGAAGTCAGATACAAAAGACCACAAATTGTGGGATTCCATTCAGAATAGGAGCATCTACTGAGGTAGAAAGTAGCTTAGTGGTTGCCTAGGGGAGGGGGAGCTAGGGAGGTAGGAAGATAATAGCTAAAAAGTAAAAAGGTTTCTTTTTGAGGTGATAAAAATGTTTAAAAATTGACTTCAGTGATGGTTGCATGTATCTGTGACTATACTAAAACCACTGACTCGTATGCTTCAAATGGGCAAATGTTATGGTATGTGAATTATATCTCAATAAGGATGTTTTTTAAAAATATAGCCTATAATCCTAGTGCTTTGGGAGGCCAAAGTGAGAGAATCGTTTGAGGCCAGGAGTTTGAGACCAGCCTGGGTAACACAGAGTTGTTAGAAGCAGCTCATTTCATAACTATAGTTCTCAGGGCAAGTCCTAGAAAAAGTTGGAAATGGAGCAGTTACCAAGAACAAATGAAGACTCTGCTGGAACCAACTGTGCTGTGTTTCACTGGAATGGAGGCTTCCTCAGAGGTAGTGGGGCAGAGGGCCGGCTAGTGTGGTGGCACACCAAGGTGCCCCCTAACTCCACTCTGGAGCCTGGGCAGACAGGATGGGGCGGGGAGTCCTTCGGACGCTGGAGGAAGGCCATGAGAAAATTCACTTAAATAAAATAGGGACCTGAACCTCATGCTGGACAGTGAAAATGTAAAAATACTTTCTTTAAAAAGCATAGTTGTCAGGATTTTTATCCTGAAAACTGAAATAAAAACTCTGAAAATAAGTTTGTATTATCTGATATTGCACAGAATTTTGGTTAGAGTTATAACTAACCCCCGATTCTTATGAAATATGCAGGAGTCAAATGTTGATCATTTTTCATCTGCGTGATTTTTTTCTGGCAACAGTTCATGTCAGTACAATAAAGTAGTCTTCATTTAACACACTGGGCTTATCAGCAAGGCCATAAAGAGGGTCATTTCTGCAGGGGTTTTCTTTCCTTAATGGTCTTTGATACTCATATAATTCTCTCTGGAGGCACATCCTGTTGGCCATCTTCCTGAGCATCTTCTCCTCTTTCGTTTTGAATGGGTTCACCTCTGCTTCATCATCATCACTAACATCCTTCATCCCAAGATGGGAGGAGATCCCCAAAATCCTAGCCCATAACTTTATGAAATCCTGCATCTACTGTCAGATTTCACATTTCACTTTGCAAGCCAGCTGCATTGGACTATCAGGCAAGATTTTGACTCAGAGAGAAAATGAAATATAAGGAATTGGATGTTGGGTGAGGATGTTGATTGAGGGGCTGGGAAGAAGGATGTTGGGGATAAGGGAGCAGCTATGTTTAGGAGAGATCATTGTTACAAGTGGCCAGTATGTAGGAAGTATAGTTGTTTAGGGCAACTTTACTTTCTTACATGATTTTCTAACTTCTCAGATTCCGATAACCAGGATTCCCTGTATATTATCTGAACTTTTGAAGACAATCCTTTGGTCTTAGTCTCCTGGGTATTTTGGATTAAAATGTACTCCAATTTTGCCTGAGTAATCTTATAAATAGCTCCGAATTTCAGCTGCATTTATTACCTGTGGCTTGATACCAAATGAACATCTTTGGAGCACCTGCTGTGTACCAAACTTTATGGAACCAAAGGAGACTCTGCATCCTTTTCTTCTGGACACTGTCTAGAGAACTCCACCCTACTCAGATTCAGGCAGCACTTCTGGGAAGCTCTGCTGTTCTGCCTTTCTTGGGACCCCAGCTCTTTCACTTTATTCACTTGCCTCCTACAACTGCAGCTATCTCTGGGTCATGCTCCTTCTACCTCCCCACCACAGGCAACCCAAGGGAACGGGCTCACCATCCTCCTTGGGTCTTGAATGCTTGTGCTTTTTTCTACCACTGAAGTGGAGATGGACCCTTTACCTGACTCAGGGTGTGGTGAGGACAAAGGAGATAACATCTAACAATTTACATGTATGAGCATTTTTATTTATAAAAGCCCCTTCACATGAATTATCTAGAAATTATTTCCCCCAGTCACCTTTTGTGGAAGGCATGAAAGCTACTGTCCCCCAAATGGATTCATAAAGAAGGAGCTAGAGTGACTTTGCCAAGAGAAGACGTGATGGGCCCACAATGACACAGCTTGTGAGTGATAAAGCTGGAGTTGCTGCCAAATTTTTAGTTCTTTCTAAAGAAACAGGGCATGTTTAGGGCTTTGACATCACCATTTTTTATGGCCTATTATTGTCTATGGTAAGCAGGATAGACCATGGCAGGAATGAAGGATCCAAGTGTCCTTTCATTCATTTACTCATTCTGCGGTCTTTTCCCTAAGAAAGAAGCACTTTTTGCAAGAGGAAGCGGCCCCAAATTCCCCAGTGTCCAGGTCTAGGAGACTATGGTAGACTAAATAATGTCCTCCCAAAGTTGTCCACTTCCTAGTCCATGGGACCTGTGGATTCGATACAGGATGAAAATGACTTACAGATGTGGATGAATGAAGAATCTTATGATGCCGATGAGCCCAGATTATCCAGATGGGCCTGATATAATCAGAAGGGTTCTTATAAGGGGCAGGAGGGTCAGAAAAAGAAAAAGGCAATGTAATGACAGAAGCTGAGAGAGAGAAAGACTGGCAGATGCTGCCCTGCCAGCTTTGAAGATGAAGAATCAAGCAGGAGCCAAGGAATATAGGCCACCTCTAGAAGCTAGAAAAGGCAAGAAAACAGATTTTTATTAGAGTCTCCAGAAGGATCTCAGCCAGGACAACCATTTTAGACTTCTAACCACACGAACTATATGGAAACACATGTGTACTAGTTTTCCATTGCTGCTGCAACACACGATCACAAATGTAGTAGCTTAAAACAATACACAATTAGGTCATTTGTAGTCATCCTTCTGGAAAAGGACATTTTAATCAGTTTGAGGGTTATGTGAGACCATGGCAAAAGAGATCTTCTCAGAAACAAATCAACAGGGAGAAGAATAGTTAAGAAATCAAGTCAACACTGTGGTAATAACACTGCATGTGCAGACACTGGAATCTTCTGCCCAAAGGCTAATGGAATCCTCTGCCCTGAGCATTCTTACTCTTCACTCGTTTTACCCACTCTCTCAGTGGGGCTTTCAACTCCATCAGAGCCGGTATGGAGTTTGAAGACCTTTTGAAGGTGGTACGTTTCAAATAGTTGATGTTTGGTTCGCTGTTGTCAAAGCAAAGGGAACTGGTTAAACTCCAAGACTTTGACAATAATGTTAAAAATTATGTTTTTCTTTCTAGGACCAGCTGGAAGGACAGGAGTGTGGTGGGGAGCAAAAAATCCACCCATCACCCTGTCAGAGACTGTTTTGCCTCAGTGGACACAGAACATCCAAGGAGGTCATGAAGCTTATTTTCCCGTTTTAGGGCCTTGCCTTCTTTCAGGGACAGTTCTGGTTTGGAATCTATGACTTCAAATCTACACTTCCCATAACACAGTGCGTGATCTCAAAATATACTTAATAGAACAAGACATTATGCCATCATAGAAACAAGTCTGTGGTGATGCTGGAGCCAGAGTGAGGGTGGGAGATTCATGGGTTATAACGGGTTTGCAAGAATCTTAATTATAGCATTTGTCATAATTCCTTCACCTCTAATTGGCTTACAATTCTCTCCTTGGGACAGTGTTAGGCAGTATTTCACTGTGGGAATTTGCTTTTTCAGGTGATTTTGTAGCAGACATTCCCTCTGTAGATGACAATTATTTCCACAAATTGTCAGAAAAGTGCTTCCTTTCCCTCCCATGTGGTCCATGGCAGACACAGCCCAGAAGGCAGAGCAATGAGGAAATGATATCCTATTTGCTTCAAATTAAAATGAACAGATGACATCTACTTTCCACATGAAGAAATAAAATTATTTTACCTACATCTGTTTCCCTCGTGGTGTGCCTTCATTTGAGCTGGGCTCACTTTTGACTATGTCCTTGTACTCCTGACTTTGTGGGGGCCAGGGACACAGCGGATGGAAGGGAGTCCTCAGAAAGTGGGGCTGCTTTTGGAGGAAAACTCTTGCTAGTGTTGTCTGCTCTTCGCTTCCTTCCAAGTCTCCCTTTTTGAATTTTATTTCTGAGCTCAAAACTTGTGTGAACAAAATGCTCTGCCCCCAAGTAAAAAATGAGCAAAGGATTTGAATAGACACTTCTCCAAGAAGATATAAAAATTCCCTCTGAGCACCCCAAAGATGTATCATTAGTCCCCAGAGAAATGCAAATCAAAACCATTTTCATACTCACTAGGATGACTCTAATCAAAAAGGCAGATAATAACAAGTATTGGCAAGGATACGGGGAAATTAGAACACTCATTTATTATTTGTAGGATTGTAAAATGGTATAGCTATTGTGGTAGTTCCTTAGGAGGGCAAACAGAGTTACCATATGATCTAGTAATTTTACTCTCAGGTACCTATCCCCAAAATTGAAAACATATGTTCAGACAGAAATTTCAACATGAATATTTTAAGCAGTATTATTCATAACAGCCAAAAAAGAGAAAAGAATCAAATGTCCATCAGTGGTGAATGGATAAATATAATGTGGTATAATGAAATATTATTTAATCATAAAAAGGAATGAACATGGGAAAAGCTTTGAAAACATTATGCTAAATGAAAGAAGCTAGACACAAGAGGGCATATATTGTACAAGTCCATTTGAATGAAATATTCAGACAGGAACTCCATAGAGATAGAAAGGAGATTAGTGATAGCCAGGAAAGAAGGCATGTGGAATGACTGCTGAGAGATACAGAGTTTGTATTTGGGGTGATAGAAATGTTTTGGAATTGGATCATGGTATTGGTTGTACAACTTTGTGAATATACTAAAAAACATGGAATTGTACACTTTAAAAGTGTGAATTTTATAGAATGCAAATTATATTTCAGTAAAAATAATTATATGAGAAAAATATCACCTCTGGGTGATATTCTTCTGCTTGAATTTAAAAACTGTATTATTTTAGTAAGGATACTGATGATAAAAGGGAAAATAAAACACTCTGACAATCTCAGCTGCCACCTCCTTACCCTGTTGGCAATTGGTGCTATTACTTCCTGAGCACCTTGGGAAAGGGTCTCTTGCTATGTTTTGCACCCTGAATGTAATCTGTTTGCCCTCTGAGCCTGGCTCCCTGGCTGTAAGCCTCTTGAGAACCTTGATCATTGCTGTGTTTTTTCCTTGTTGATGGCTGAATCGTATCTCCCAAAAAGATATGTTCAAGCACTTACCCCCATTATCTGTGAATGTGACTTTATTTAGAAATAATGTCTTTGCAGAAAAAATCAAACTGAGATGCGGTCATACTAGATTAAGGTGGGCCCTAATCCAATGACTGATGTCCTTATAATAAGAAGAGGTAAATTTGGACAGAGACATGCACAAAGGGAAGACAATGTGAAGACATACAGGGGATGTGTGACAATAAAGTTGGGATGTGTCCTCAAGTCAAGGAACTCCAAGGATTGCCAGCAACCACCAGAAGCTGGAAGAGGCTAAGAAGGATCCTCCCCTAGAGGCTTCAGAGAACATGATTCTGCTGACTCCTTGATTACAAGCTTCTTGCCTCCAGAACATAGGTGAATACATTTCTGTTGTTTTAAGCCCCCCGCTTTGTGATCATTTGTTGTAATACCATTAGGAAACTAACATATACTCCTCTAACTTAGGATCGGGCATGCAGAAGCCCAAACATGAATGCTGAGCAAATGAATCTTTGCTCTTACATGATCTGTCATGGCTGAGATGGAAGGAAGCCCTACCAATTGGCCGGTAAAAAATGAAAATGTTAGTCCCTGCTCTTACAAGTGAGAAATCCAGAGAGAGATGAAATGGTTTACCCCCAGTAAATAGCAGACTGGGAGCCTGAGAATTCATTTCAGATCTTTTAACTCTTCATTAATGAAAGAAGACAGGAGAGAGAAATGTACCACTTGGGAAAGACTACTGTGAGTGAGGTCTAATTTAGTTCTCTCCTATGTGATGAGCATTCTTATCCACATTTCGGCAAATTAGGTAACAGACCGGAAAACAGATTAGGTCACATGTCCAAGGTCACTTAGTATATGGCAAGGCTAAAATTCCACCCCAGGTCTTTATGATTTCAAGGTCGTGCTTCCCCTGATCTTGCTAAGGAGATCTATTGATCAGCCAGCTTTCAAATTTCGAGAGCGCTTTTCAAGTCTATTTGGTAAATGATCAGCATCTACTTTTCATGTAAACTCAAATTTGTTAATGAAAAATTCAATATCCCAATTTTCCAGTCATTGACTACAATTATTTTGATCTAAATGCACAAATATAAAAATTTTCTATGATCAATACAACAAAGATAATATTTTAATGTGTGCAGTGTATATTTCCCTTTTGAGAGTAATAACTTGCTAAGAAGAATAATACAACCAATCAATGAAACATGAAATTTGCTAAAGCTTAAGCTTAACTAAGGAATTTTTGCATTCAGTTTTTTTAGGCGAAGTGACAAACATTTCTGTAAAAGCATATAAAACATTTATGAATTTGTTGTTTTGTTATTTTGAGAGGGGGTAAATGGAAACAACTTTTAATAGGATATATGAGATAGTTTCTTTCTGAGCATAATTTCTTTTAAAATACTTTGCAACAATTTGGAAGGATTGTTTTTTAATTTCTTTCTTCATTTTATTAGGAAATTGTTATGAGGATTGGTTTATTTTGAAGTTGCTAACCTATCTGTGCATTTGGAGATAGCTTTCAACATCTAATGACCTATACTCACTGCACATGTCATGAAACATTGAGTGTAGTTAAAATAATGTCATATAATCTTTCAAAAAAGTATTTTCAATAGAGCAATTTCTCATGTGGTTGGAGATGATTTATTCCATTTTCCCATGACTTTGAGAAATAAGAAAACTACATGTCATGATTGAATCAAACTGTTAAAAAGAAATGCAATGGTTTAACTCTGGAATGAGGTTTTCAAAGCTAAAAGTCACATATTTCCTGAAGGATAAAGATTGTATGCAATTCAATAGCTGTTGTCACATTTAAGAACACAATCAGGTGCTGTATAACAATGTTTTGGTCAATGACGGACAACATTAGGACAGTGGTCCCCTAAGATTATAATAGCTTATATTTACTCTACCTTTCTATGTATAGATATGTTTAGATATATGAATACTACTGTGTTACAATTGCCTACAGGATTCAGTATTGGTTGTATAGGTTCATAGCCTAGAAGCAATAGTCTACACCACATAGCCTAGGTATGTGTAAGTACACTCTAATGTTTGCATAATGACAAAATTGCCTAATGACACATTTCTCAGAACATATCCTTGTCATTAAATGAGACATGACTTTGTACCCATAGAGATCTAGCACATTTTTACTCTGCAGGCCCAGAGGCCTGTTGGGAGAATCGGTTGCATCTTGAAGTCTCCTTTTTGGTTGACCAGAAGTAGATGTGGCAGCTTCAGTTCACGCCAGACCATGCAGGGCCTTGAGGCATCAGGCTAGTTGAGAACCACACCTGCCTCCTCAGCTGCCTGCACCTCCAGGTGATGGCAGGGTCTGGGAACAAACCACATATCCAGGGTTTGGGTTTGGGGGAAGCATGCACTGAAATGACATGGGGTGGGAAAGTTCGTAGAGGATAAGTCATCGGGTGCTGTCAGTTACTTAGGACTGATTGTGACTCTCTTCTGGAAAAATCCTTTTTCTGCAGAGCTCACAGCAGTCATGCATTTGCTATATGACAAGATTATCATGAACTGCATGAATTATTTCATGAGTTGAATAATAAACAGTGACATGAGATAACCTCCAAACACATTTTAACAGCATGTCTACTGAAATTTGTGCAATTCATCCTATTGTACATCATGAGAGCAAGATGTTAAAAGTGTTCATCATAACATTGAGCACAACCTCAAATGGGCTGATTGCTTTGGTTATGGGTTACCAAGTTACCTTTGCTACATTAGTCTAAAGATGGAGCTAGAGGACCACAGTCTGCCCTAAATAAACATCACAAGCAAGAATAGCAGCACAAGGCTAGACGGACTGTTGAAAACTTGACTGGAAAATCTTAGCAAGCATCCCATCACCATCGCTCAGAGATACTTGATGATACATGAATCATTCACTTGATGAGATTATGCCCAGCCTTGAGTGCACTTTTGAAAAGACATCTATTAATAATGCAATTGACTTTTCCTTGTGTTAAAAATCAAATGTAGTAATATTGTTCTGTTTTGTGCCCTAGATATCTAAGATGGTAGAAAAGAAGGATGAGTTTTTAAAGGGTGAGATTATTCCATTCTTCAAAATCTTGTTGACGAAAGTTGGAGACATGAGCACCCAGAAAGAGAAGCCACTGAAATACAGCCAGATACACAGCAGCATTGGCTTTACAAAACTCCAAGCCTCTAGGTCCTCTTGGGTTCACTTACCCAGATAGTCTTTTTTTTTTTAAACAGTATGTCTTCTATTCCTTTATAACAATCACAACTTTACAAAAGAGTTGAAATTGCAGTACAAAAGATGTTTTATAGATAGTCTTGATATTCTCATTCTCTCTCTTGCTAGGGTTTCACTTTGTCACCTAGGCTGGATTGCAGTGATGCAATAATGGTTCACTACAGCTTCAAACTCTTGGGCTCAAATGATCCTCCTGCCTCAGCCTCTTGAGAAGCTGAGGCTACAGTCATGCACCACTGTGCCCAAATGAAAGATAATATTATTCTTAAAGAGAAAATTTGCTGTAATTTTTTCTGATTATAAAGATAACACAAGCTCATTTGGAAAGTTCAAGCATTACAGAAAAAAATATAGAAAAAGTGAAAATCTGGGTATATCTGATACTTGGGATATTGTTTAACTCCATTTCCATTTCCCATGGGGACCCAACTGTACTGATACCCAGCCTCTCTTACAGGTAGGTAGGTTGTGAGGCTAGCACGTGTGCCACTTCTGGGTCTGACTCATTCAAAACCTTCACTGTAATACTGTGTAGTCTTTCTCTACACTCCTATGAACTGGAATGGAGAGACCTCCAAAGTGACCTTGGGATCTACATGTTGGAGATGGCAAAGTACAAGAGAGCAGAAGCCTGAATTCCCCTTACAATTTACCCTCTCATCATTGGACTTTACATGAGTGAGAAATAATCTTCCATTGTACTGGATCATTACACGATGACCGTGCTTATTTCTCAAGGCAGCATTGTCTACCTACCTGATTAGTGCAGTACCTTATCACCAGAGATAACAGTGTCACATTTAGTGGATGTAATTCCAGATCTCTTTATGAATAACACCTGGGTGTGCACACACACAATTTATTTCAAGTAGGATCATACTGTGCGTGATTCCCTTTTCACTTAACTATATCTGGTGCACATCCTTCCATACATTGTATTCATATCACCCTTACAAAGGGCTTGTTCGATTCCATCAAATGATTATACCATAATTAAATAAGTTAATCTTTCATTGATGGAAATTAAGTTTCCAATTTTTCATCATCATAAACAACCTTGGGATGAACAATCATGCATACACTTCTTTGTGGGATGAACAATCATGCATATACTTCTTTGCGCATGTGCCCAATTGTAGCTTTAGGACAAAGTGTCAGAAGGGAAATTGCAAGAGCAAGATTTGATCTGTGGTGCCAAACTGTACTCTCTATAAAGATTAAGATCCACTTGTCACCTGATAGTTGATGAAAAGTATCTGTTTTTGCCACATTTATCTATCTGGTATTGTCAAGCTTTGGAATCTTGACCCTTTAAATAGGTCCATTTAAATAAGAGCTCACAGCAGTGATTTCATCTGTATTTCTTCTATTACTTTTGGTAATGACTTTCTTTCCACATATCTATTGACCACTGATCATTTGTATTTCTTCTTTTGTGAATGATCTGTTTATGGCTTTTGCCAATTTTTCTATTGGGAGTGTGATAACATGATTTATAGTAAGAAATACATACTGTATTTGGTCTTTGTTTATGGTTCCTGGCTCACATCTCCTTAAACTCTTGTGATTTCCTGAACAGTAGGGGTGCTGTGTGCATCTTTTGTTCTCATATTAGGTCTTCGACTCCAGTTCCTGACACAGAGCGCCTAATCCTTGTAATTTGCGGATGACAGGAGCTCCTTTTGTTTTATTGAGGTGACTCCTGGTGGATTCCTGGATGGAAACTGACCACCAAAGAGACCAAACTGTGGTGAGAAGCTCGGAACTTTCAGTCCTACCCTGCCCATTCTCCAGGAAGGAGAGAGAGGCTGATGATTGAGTTAATAATTAATCGGCCTGCACTATGAAGCCTCTATGAAAAGTCTTGAACTACGGTGTTCAGGGGGCTTCTGGGATGGTGAATAAAAACACATCCCTGTGCCAGGAGGGTGGTGCACCAAGTTCCATGGGGACAGGAGCTTCTGCTCTCAGGACCTTCTCAGTTTTGCCTTATGTATCTCCTCATCTGGCTGTCCATCAGTATTCTTTCTAATTTATTTATTTTTTGAGTCAAGATCTAGCTTTATTCCCTAGGCTGGATGGGATACAGTGACAAAATCCCAATTCATGGAAGCCTTGACCTCCTGGGCTCAGGTGATCCTTCCATCTCAGACTCCTGAGTAGCTGGGACTACAGGTGTGTGCTACCATGTCCAGTTAATTTTTAGAATTTTTGTAGAGACCAGGTCCTGTTATGCTGTTCAGGCTAGTCTCAAACTCCTGGGCTCAAGAAATCCTCCCACTTTGGCCTCCCAAAGTGCTGGGGTTACAGGTGTGAGCCATTGGGTCTGACCCTTTCTAACATTCTTTATAATAGGCCGGTAAATGTAAGTAAAGAGCCATTTTAGTCAACTGCTGAACCTGAGGAGGGAGTTGGGAGTCAGGAGAACCCCTCATTTATAGTTCGTTGGTCAGAGGTATAAGAAGGTGGCCAGGACTTTTGACTGACTTCTGAACTGGGGTAGTCTTGTGGGGCTGAGGCGTTAACTTGTGATGCTAACTCCAGGTGGGTATGTCAGAACTGCATAGAATTGTAGGACACCCAGCTGGTGTTAGAGAATTGGTGGATGTGAGGAAAAAAAACCCTGCACATCTGGTGCCAGAAGTGCTTTGTGTGAGAGTTTAGATAAACAATGTTTTTCCAGAGGGAATTTATCTTGTTCATATTCATTTGCAAGAGCCTGTCCTTTTCATATTTGTCCTTTTTTTTTTAAACCAGTGAGATGTGATTGTAAAACTGACATTACTACCAAGCATCAGCATTTAAATGAACTTTGAGGGGCTTAAGGAAGCTTCACCTCAATCTCAGACATGTCAGAAAGCTACAAATTCCGTAGCCGTTTTATGGCAAATAGCCATGCACACCCATGGAAGACAGGGAGATGGTTATGCAATAAAAGGGGAGACATGGGGAAACTAGCCAAGAGATATAACATTGGTAAAACATTTTGCAAACATAAAGTCGTCCCAAAAGGATAAATAGCAGCACTGCCAATTCGGAGAGATGATTACATGGCAGGGCTATTTATATTGCTCAGGTAGAGGGAAAGGAATTGTCTCAGACACTGGAAAAGCTGAGCTGCTGAAGGAACTTGGCCAGTTTGGGGTCCCTCTGCCCCCCCGTGAAACTGGAAACAATATAAAATTAGTTCATGGATTACAAAAAAAATGCTTTGGCTGCATCACACTCTCTGGCGAAATCACATCAAGACCTGTCACTCTAGCATTGGAGGACTCCTCCTGGCTAAACCGACTCCCTTGGCCCTATCACTAACCGCAATAATTCAGGGGAGTCTTGCCGTGGTTTTCCTCCAGAGCTGAGGGCGCCCAGTGGGGCAAGGCACTACTGAGTCCCAGACAATTCAGACTTTCTAGCAGGGTTAGCCAGAAAAAGAAAGGGAAAGGTGTCCATCCAACCTGGCACTAGAGCTGGAAATTTAACCAAAAGGTCATCTTACCCTGTCATTAAGAAATGGGTGTGACCATCTGTCGGGGTGGTGATGGCTCCATGCAATGTAATCACTAGATCTTAATGACATCAGTTCCTCAAGTGACTCTGGGTAAATAACAGAGCTGAAAGCTCAGAGTGGGGTTCTGGGAACCCAGTTCTCCATGGGAAAATCATGAACACTTGTTGGTCCAGGGAGATCATGGAATCCAATCCAATTTGCTTTGGACAAAGTGGTCTATGAGGCAGCTCTGGTGGAGCAGAGAGGACCCCTTTGACTATGTTAGGTGAAGACGATGAAGGCTCAGACCCTGGGGAGCGGGGATCTTGTAGTTTTCTGGAGCTCTTCCCCTTTGGGAGGCTGATCAAAGCTTTGAGCCCCTGACTTCAGCCCCTGTGTGTAAATAAGCATGAGTGTATCCAGGATACTGCAGGTCTTCACAGAGGCCAGATGGATGCCCCTGTATATGGGATGGGAGGCTGTGATGTGACTCCAGCAGGAGCAGAACCTTCACCTTCTGAAGCAGAGAGTGGAGGCACAGGGTGTCTCAGTGAACACAGGCTCTGCTCCCTGGATACCCATCTTCAGTTTCCTCATTTGAAGTGGTCACCAGGAAAGGCAGTGGGCTTGCTGGGTTTTGAAGGAGACCATGCTCAGGTGCAGCGGCCATGCCCATAGCACTGTTGGCATCCCCACCCTGCACTTCAGTCCTGGAAGTGCTCCAGGGAGTATCCAGGGTGGGGAGCCCAATGACAGCTTTTTCTAGAACCCCTTTATTATTGGCTCCCTGTGCCAAGCACTGTGGTGGATGCCATGGGAACCAGGGATAGACAAGGGTCTTTGTGTTTCAGGAAGGCTGGCTTAGATCCCTGATTTTCTTTTCTTTTTCCATTTTTGAGTTGGGATCTCACTCTGTCACCCAGGCTGGAATGTAGCCGCATGATTGTGGCTCATCGCAGCCTCGACCTCCTGGGCTCAGGTGATCCTTCTGCCTTAGCCTCCTGAGTTACTGGGACTACAGGCATGCACCACCATGCCCGGACTAACTTTTTGATTTTTTGAATAGATGAGGTCTCACTATGCTGCACAGGCTGGTCTTGAACTCTTGGGCTCAAGCAATCCTCTTGTCTTGGCCTCCCAAAGTGCTAAGTTTATAGGTGTGAGCCACTACACCCAGCCCAGATTCCTGATTTTCAACTCAAAAATCCCTAGCAAGGACTTGGGAAGAAGTTGTTGCAAGGGTTTGGGGTTGCTTATATGCACTGAGCATCGCCTGTAGATAAAGCAAATGATTTCCCAGTCCATATCTGTGTTGCTAGTATTGCTTGTAATATATGATGCTGTGATAAAAAATCACACATCTTAAAGACCAAACTGATGTTCACTTTTTGTCATGATGCATTTTTTCAACTTTCTCCTTCTCTTGTGGGAGTCTGTGAATTGTCTGAGGTTATAAAGTCATCCCAATACTGGAGGATTAGGCATTGACCTAGACCTTGCTTGGACAGGGTCATGGTGATTGGTGGAGAGGGCACTTCTGTGGCTATAGCAGTGAAATCTACTTACGGTGGATCTCTTGATGGAAAAAGTTGCTGCCTCTGCTGCATGCGGAGGGTAGGGAGACATGGAATGTGTGGGTTCAGGTGTGGTTTTGCAACTGGTCTTAGTCCTACTTGGAAGTAGCTAGTGAGCCTTCTTATCCTGTTCAGTATAGTGGGCTGGTCCCTAGAGAAGCAAGTCCCCACCACCCAATCTAACTCAGACAACTGTGTTGAATCTGAGCGATGCTGCTCTGATCCTGAACACCAGGCACATCTGCTTCCACAGGTTGCCTTCTTTCTAGTAGTTTCTTTGGCTATTCTTTTGAATCCTTGATCTTGATTGCTGTGGAGGCCGAATGCATGAGTTCAAATTCCATCTCCTCACATTCTAGCTGTGCAGCTGTGGGTAAGTTATTTTACTTCTCTATGCCTCATCTGAAAGTCTGTTAGTGCCAACTTCATGGAATTGTTGTCAGAATTAAACATGTTTATACATAGAAAGCACTCAGCATAAAAATAGCTCAGCCCCTCTTAGCATCCCAATAAATGCTATAGTGCCAAGGTCAGGGTAATGGGTTTGCAACTAGGGGGCCTAGCTTTGAATCCAAACTCTGTTTCTTCCTAATTGTGTGATTTTGAACAAATGTCTTAGCCTCTCCCTGTGCTTCAGTCTCCTCATACACAGCAAAAGGTTAATAACTGTATTCATCCCAGAGGGTTGTTGTGAAGAATTAATGAGGAAATAAAACTGATGCACACTAAGTGGTATACAAATATTAACCGATTAACTTTGTTTTATAAAGGAGGAAACAGAGAGGTTAAGTAACTTCCCTAAGTCACACAGAAGTCACACAGTTAATAAATAATGGTGCTGAGACCATGGGGAGACCAGATTACCCAAGAGGAGAAATGTTCTCACATTTCTCCAACACATTTTCCTTGTTCTGAGAGGGAAAGGGAGTTTTCACCACAGGCCTGAAATCCGCCTTAGGCTGTGCATGGCCCTTTCTAAGTCAGCTGACAATAGAACCCTCATCCCGGTTCAGAAATAACTGCACAGGATTGCCACTGTTGCAGTTGTTTTGATCTGATAGGATTTGCTGATGCACACTGACAATTACTCTGGAAAGTGATTCCATCTCTCCCTGACTCACTCAGGAGAGTTTGGGCACTGAGCTCTGCCTCAGGCCAGGCCCTTCCTCCATCAGAGAAAAGTCCTACCCACTTGGGTACAGCCTTTCAGAAGGCCCGTCTGCCTTGTGCCCAGAATGCAGACATTCTCAGAAATGGCATTCTTCTCTCATTCTCAGCAAGCCACGTCATTCAAAGGCTACAGATGCTTCAAAAGAGTCTATGTCTTCCTAACATCCCGCAATCCCAGCTTTATTCTTCAAGCCCTAGGAACCCCTTTCAAGTATCTTACATTTTTTGCTATATATAGCCAGTTGGTCTGAGAATTGTGTATGTGTATGTGCGTTTGTGTGTGCATTCTGAATGCTGGGGCAGTTTCTTTCCTTTCTGTAGGGAATACCAGCAAAGCTGCAAAACATCTCCATGGAAACCAGCCTCTCAATCCATCAGGCCTCTGCAGTGTCAAATATATAATCTAAAAGGCGGGCAGGGACTAATGAACAACTTAATAGAACTCACAACATGGCATTTTATAATACAATGCCCATTCCGCAGATTCCTAATTAGCTAGTGGCATTCAAATGATGAAGGAATCCCATGCTTTTACTTTATGAAAGCTTAAATAAGCTCCGGCTTTGATTGTCATGCAACTTTGGTGGGTTTACCACACCCCTCCCCGCCATGCCACTAAATGTAGGTTTCTATAGCAACCTACAGTACAGTTAATTTAAAATGATAATTTCTCCATAATAAGATTCTTGTCCCCCAACCCATGTGTCTTTTAGGGTTCTTATGTTGTGATAATGTATTTTTCTTTCGTTCTTTTATCACAATGATATTTTTCAGTGCACTGAGAAAAGAAAGTGATTTCAAGAAAAATATTCCTGATGTTTTAGGATTTTTTTCACCTTTCCCTTATCCTCTTCTACTTTTTCTCCATCAGAGGATGAGTATTAATGCTCGAATAAGCAATATATATTCAAACTTTTTGCATTTCTGACAGGGATCAAAATAGTTACAGATCTTGCTGGTAAGAGCAGTAAACTGAATAATAGACTTCGGAGGTTTGTTAGGAACTTAGAAATATTAACAGATAGGATAAAGCAGATATTTGCTAAGATGGAAAAAAAATCAAGCCACAGGTATTTTCCACAAGTATGTTACTTTACCCTTCCATTAATATTAAAACTCTTTTTGTATCATTATAATTGCCTGGCTGTCTTAACAGTTTTCCAAATTATCTGGTATCATCCACATTGGACTGATGGGATTAGGTGGTTATTACTTTACTTTTTGTTTACAGTTTCTTCTGTTGTTGTTCATCCACATTGGACTGATGCATTAGGTGGTTATTTCTTTACTTTTTGTTTATAGTTTCTTCTGTTGTTGTTCAGAATTCTTTTGCAATAGGTAGTGAATGATACCAAATCTTTTTCAATCTGATGAAGCATTTTGCCTGGAGTTCTCTGGGGAAAAAAATGTAGGATCAGATAATTTGAGAAACAAATTGTGCTAAGGTGTCTGTCATTTTAAAATTGAGATCAGAAAGTCATTGCCTCAAAATCTGAGGTTGTTCTTTGTTTGCCTCTTAGACTTGTTAACTCTTGGTATTTAAAAATCATCACAACTAATTATTAGACAGATTATGGCAAGATAATAGAGTTCGAGAATGCTTGAAGACTGAAATTCCATTCAGATTTGTTGAATGGAATTGTATATTAAAAAAAAAAACAAAACCAACTTCCCGGAAATATATTCCCTCTCAAATGCCACTTACAAAATTATGTGATTATGCTTTTTAGTAAATCTTCCAGTCTGCCTAAAATTTGACTTTTTCTCATAGTTTATGCTAATGGCTCTGATGTAAATTTCCTAATAGGATGCAAGTAAACTTTCAAAATGTTCTTAAGTTGATTAATTTTTTTTTCTATTTGACTGTCAAGAAAGTTAGAACACCAAAGTAATTTTTCCAGCAGAAAAGGCTGGAATAAATAATGAGAGAAAAAAAAAGAGATTAAAAACTCACCAATATTTCTAACTCCAGGTGAATGAAAATAATATTTCTTCTGCTTGAAAAAAAAAAAAGCCAAAGATAATATTTGGATATATCAGAATTCATAATTATGAATGCAAATAAACTGTATAAGTTCCAAAGGATGTTTTCTTGTGTTAATCTGTAAAAAGATAGGTTGTCAGAATTTTACCTGATTAAGGGTGTTATTCATTGTACGTAAAGAAGAAATTGAAACAAGTTAGTGAAAATACATTATAATTGTTCAATAAGAAAGGGATTAGCAGTAGTGGGAAACTGTGGGGGGAGGTGGGATTAGCAGTTGAGGGAAACTGCTAGGGGAGGGAGGGGGACACCTCATCAACAAGGGCTTAATCAACGTTTGTATACCTAACCCTGAATTGTACCCCACATCTTTATAATAAAAAAATAATAACAACAAAAAAGAAAATACATAATCAAAATCTGGGGACTTTAAATTATTGGAAATTTAAATCATTTTTGAACCTTAAAGAAGTGTGATGAAGGGGACTGAGTTACATGGCAGACAGCTATAACCTGGGCAGCTGTTACTTTTGTTTCTGTAATTAGAGATTAGCTTTCTCCTTTACCTACATTGTTTTGTAAAATGTTGTGTAAATGACCAAAGGGTGCCAGGGAAAACTCTTTCCTCTTACTGCTGTTCTTCATTACAGATAAACTTCTTTTTTTACCATTCTCATACAAAGACTTCATAGCTATCACATTGTCTTAATATGAAATGTCAAATATACTCTTTATAATTGAAAAGGAAATAAAAATGAGCTGTACAGAAAATAAAACAAACCGTAACTAAATTGTTGTAACTCATAAATAAACCAGCCTTCTACAGAGATTTAATCCTGTTAATTCTCTTTGTTTTCTTCCTATGTAAGCACGACCTCAACTTTAACTTCAGGGCACTAACCCCATTTCTGTGGAGTCTGTGCTTCACAGATGGCTATTCCCAGGTCGAACTTGCATAAACTCTTTAAGACCGTAGTCTGATCTTTCTGACTTTTTCAGATTGACACATTATACATACATGTTCCCACCCTAACGAGGTATGCTGCATTTCTGACACCAATTGGAGTTACTTCACAAGTTAGGGACTCAGTCCTCTATGACATTGCCCTTACTTCAGATGCCAGTAGCATGTCAGAGGCCCCTAGGCTACTCACATTTCTGAACCATACTCTGACCATACTTCTGGCTACAAGTTCTGGGGTTCCCATGATCCATTCAGGTTCCATGATTTTCTAGAATGACTAACAGAACTCAAGAAAGTGCTATGTTAAAATTATTAACCTTGCTTTTATTTGTATTCATCTTAGTAAAACCAAATACTTAGATAATTTGCTTCTTTTTGAAAGTTTATTATATGTATATATCTTTTCCTGAAAAGCTTAGGAGATAAGCTGACCAAAAACCATGAGAGAAATATATGTTGCTGGCCCTTGTGGGATGTGTCTTGTTTTGGTTAATTGTATTTTCTTGTTAAAAAGGTCTTAAACAGAAATAAGATAGACAAGTGGGACCTCATCAAACTAATGACCTTCTGCAAAGCAAAAGAAACCACCAAGAGAGCAGGGAGACAGCCCACAGAATGGAAAAAAAATATTTGCCAACTGTATATCTGACAAAGGCCTAACATCTAGGATCTACAAGGAACTCAAATGTGCTGAAAGGAAAAAAAAAAAACAAACTGCTCCATTAAAAAGTGGGCAAAAGACATGAATAGACACTTCTCAAAAGAATATATATGGGTAGCCAACAGACACATGAAAAAGTGCTCAGCCTCACTCATCATCAGAGAAATGAAAATCAAAACCACATCGAGATACCACCTAACCCCAGTAAGAATGGCCATCATTAATAAAACAGACAAGAAGAGATTCTGGTGAGGATGTGGACAAAAAGGAATGCTTCTACACTGCTGGTGGGAATGCAAACTAGTGCAACCTCTTTGGATGACAGTGTGGCAATTTCTGAAAGAATTATAAATTGACCTTCCATATGACCCAGCAATTCCTCTATTGGGAATATACCCAGAGGAACTCAAATCATTCTACAAAAAAGATACCTGCACACGTATGTTTGTTGCAGCTCTATTCACAGCAGCTAAAACATGGAACCAACCATGTTGCCCATCAAACCCGGACTGGATTAAAAAAATGTGGTACATATACACAATGGAATTTTATGCAGCCATAAAGAAGGACAAACGTAAGGACTTCACAGCAACTTGGATGGATTTAGAGTCTATCACACTCAGTGATCTATCACAGAAACAAAGAACAGAGTACATATGTTCTTACTCATAAGTGGACCTTGAACAATTATAATACTATAAGGAAGGGATTGGCAGTAGTGGGGAACTGTCTGGGGAGGGTGTGGGATTGGCTGTTGAGGGAAACTGCTAGGGGAGGGAGGGACATACCTCATCAACAAAGGTACCTGCATAATCAACTCTTGTATACCTAACTCTGAATTGTACCTCACATCTTTATAATTTTTTTAAAAAAAGGTTTTAAACAGAAAACAACCCTCTATGTTTAATACTTTTTCTTGTTGAAAACCCTAAAAATATTTTAGTTGGGTTTCTTAGGAGAGTGTGAAGAATATATATGAATTTTCCATTAATGACTCATTCTTACTGTGTGTTATCTTGCAAATATCCCTACTACTGCATGGTTTGGTAAAGATGTGACTAAATTTGTTCTGACTCCAGTACACCAGGACATAATATGGAAAGTAATATTTTTTTATTGAGGTGAAATTCACATAATATAAAATTCACCATTTTAAAGCGAACGTTTCAGTACACTCACAGTATATGCAATCACCACCTCTACCTAACTCCAAAAGTTTTTATCACCCCAAAAGGAAACTCTGTACTCATGTAGCAGTTATTCTCCTTCAGAAGGTAGTTACTTTTAAATGAAATATTTATCATCCAATTTACAAATATTTATGCCTACAGTGTTAGGGTACTTTAGTTCCTCATCTTTTTCTTATTTTTCTTATTTTTTTTGAGTTGGAGTCTCACTCTGTCACCCAGACTAGAGTGCAGTGGCTGCTCTTGGCCACCGCAGCCTTGACCTGCTGGGCTCTGGCTATCCTTCCCCCTCAGCCTTCCAAGTAGCCGGAATTACAGGCATGTGCTACCATGCCCGGCTGATTTTTTGATTTATTGTAGAGATGAGGTCTCGCTGCCCAGGTGGGTCTCGAACCCGCAGGCTCAGGCAATCCACTCACCTCAGCCTCCCAAAGGTGCGGGATTACAGGCTGAGCCACCGAGCCTGGCTATTTTTCTTAAATGTATTATCTATGGTTATAGAAAGATTCTAGTTAACTGGAAATGGTAAATCAAATGTGAATTATATACTATAGATAGAGTCTATGTTCTTTATTTTATCCAGCAAAATGGCAAACATACAGCAAATCTACCGTATATACTAAGTGACAGAATTTACTTGGATTAAGATTCTAACATCTAACAGTTGTATTGTTTTAAACATTTCTTTATTGAGCATTAGTTGTGACCAACCAAAGATGTGATTTTATATCTGAGTCAATGCAAGGATTTGACCAGAGGAGGGGACTCAACACACAGGAACTCTCACACCTGTCTGTTAAAATATGTATGACTCATAATGTTTCAAGTGAGACATACTGAGCTGAACTACAACTTGAAGTTACTATTCCCAGGTGCGCAAGTTGCCCCAAGATTGTCCTTTTGAGAGACAGTTGTAATAACAATCTGGTTGTACATGGAGGAAGGCAAGTACCCTGTTATGCTGGGAACTGGAGAGCGGGTTTCAGACATCATTTCACAATGAAGAGTGTGTCATGGTATGACAAGTATCCGTTCTTCATGGATGGTGAAGGCGGAGTGTAGTTGGGGTTGTGTCCAAGTGCGTGGTTCCATTGTCCTCCACAATGCCACTCTGCAGCCAGCATTCCCAGACCAGCTCTGAAAACCCATTCAGATCTCTGCTCACTAAGCCTCTAAATGACTACTGGTTCTTGTTTTATATTGGGGATTATCTGTTAAAAGAAACTCCTTAGATTTTCCTCCTCAGCACTGAGAGGTTGTAGCTAATAGGAGAAATGTCTCTCTTCATGTTAGATGTTGGGGATCTGAGGCTTTGTTGAATCTGGCTCATGTAGACTAGTGAGCAGGGAATTTCTCACCGAACTTTGATTTTTATGGATATAAAGCCCATGACTGGTTTTAGGTTCACTCTGTCTAGGAGCCATAGACTCAAGCCATTTTTAATGAACATTTAGATTGTGTCTTGTATCCATCTTAGTGGAACTGGCAATAAAAAGGGGCTCTTAAAAGTGACATCAGTAAAATAGAGTAGGAGTTTTCAGCACTTGTCTCCTTGCAGAAACATCACTTTGTACAACTATCCTTGCATGGAAGTGCCTTCACAAGAGCTAAGGAAACCAGGTGAGAGACTACAGCACCAGAGTATAGTGCAGAAATAAGAAAAGATATACTGAAGAGAGAGGAACAGTTTTACATTACCCATGTCACCCTCCCCAAGGTCAGGTAGCATAGCCTGGAGAGAGATACCCTCCATAGGGGTAAGGGGAGGGGAGGGATGTGAGTGCCAGGCTTCATTTTAGACCTCAACACCAGGCCCACCCCAGTGAATTCTAGTGTGACACTAGTCCCTTCAACCCCAGACTCCAGGTCAGCACCTGTGAACTTCGCTTCCAGGCTCACTCCAGTGCCACGCTAGAGCTTAGCCTACAGACTTAGGATCCAGACCCAACTGAGGCTCATGAATAATGCTGCACTAACATGGGAGTTAGAAAAGAAGGAGACTCTGTCATTTTGGCAACATGAATGAACCTGGAGCACATTATGATAAGTGAAATAAGCCAGGCACAGAAGGACAAATACTGCAAGATCTCACCTATATGTGGAATGTTGAAAAGTTGAATTTGTAGAAGCAGAGTGTAGGATAGTTGTTGCTAGGGGCGGAGGGAATGGGATGAGGAGATGTTGGTCAGAGGACACAGAGTCTCAGCTAGAAGAACTAAGTTCTGAATATTTATTATACAGCATGGTGACTATAGTAAGTAATAATGTATTGCATACTTGAAAATTGCTAGATCTACTACAATTAGATCTAGTACAAATGTACTACAATTGCTGCATCTGTACTTTAAAATTTCTGGAGTATTATCATCATAAAACACAAATTTGTAAGGTGATGAATATGTTAATCAGTTTGATTGAATCACTTCAAAATGTGTACATATATTCATTGTACACACTAAAGATATACAATTTTATTTGTCCATTCAACAAAACAGAGAAAAAAGAGACTAATGTATTAAAAAAGGGAGGGGGCTTGACACAAAATAATGCATATTTTTGTTCTAATTAACTTAGAGAGTCAGTGTGTGACAGGACACTTCAAAGTTCTTATTTGGTAAATCCACTGGCTCTCCTATAGACCAAATCCTTTCTCTTCTTAATGTCATATTTAACATCTTTATAATTTTTATAATGATATAACTGTTAGACAAAATAAATTCTGAAAGAAAACTGTCATTCAATCAACCTCTTCCCTTGTGTTTAATTCCTAGTGCTGTTGTAAGAAATAGCCCCAAACTGGATGACTTAAAACAACATAAATTTATGCTCATAGCTCTGGAGGTGAGAAGTCTGAACTCAAGGTGTCAGCTGGGCCGTGTTCCCTCCAGAGGCACTGGATCTTTCTGGTCTCTTCTAGATTCTGTGGCTTCTGGCAGCCCTTGGCATCTGTGGGCCTATCACTTCAATATTGAAGCCCAGCATTGTTAAATCTCTGTTGTTCTGCCTTCACATCGTCTCCTCCCCCATGTGAGGTCAAACCTCTCTCAGATTCCCTTTCATAAGGATGCATGTGTATACTTTGCATTTAGGACCCATTGGGATAATGCAGGATAACCTCTTCATATTAAGATCCTTAATTGTAGTTGCTAAGATTCCCCTCCTTCCATTTTTTCTTTTTTAATCATATAAGGTAACATTTACAGGTTCCATGAATTAGGATCTGGATTGTGGAGGCCAATTTTTAAGTCTACTACAGCAGTTAAGCAGGTTTCTACACTGTAGGACATCTTGAAACCTTTATTTTTCCAATAACCATTGGGAATCTCAAGGGAGGAGCAAGTACTTTCTAAAACAATTGAATCACCAACATCCTTCTTCAAGTCTGCTTTCGAAAAATCAGCTCTGAGGACATCATGGGACTAACATTTCTAGGAATACATTTCAGAAATGTTATCCTAAAGATAATGTACAAACTCTAAGTCTAGCATTTGATGCTTTACTCTATCTGACCCCATCTACCATTCCTGGACTTTCTCTTATTATTTTTTTACTTAAAATGTCCAGCTTTAGTAAGGATGCTCTGATTATTATTCTCCAAATACATATTGTGCCTCCATTTTTTCTTCTAAGAGAATGAACACCCACTCCATCTCTGCCTCTCCCATCCCATGGCTCCCTAACCTGCAGTAACATGACTCCCTTCTCTCCTGATTAACATCCTGTCCATTCTCCGAGGCCCTGCTTTCCTCAAGTCTTCCTGGACTCCCCAGGCAGGTATCTCCCACTTTCCAAATCTCAGTTTCAGTGTTTAGATAACCTGGGGTTAGTAATAGTCAAGTATAAACATGTATAAATAGTAACTTTTTTGTTTTACAATGAGCAACTTCAAGTTCGTCCCTCTAATGATCTTGCTGACTGACCAATATGGAAATTAAATCAAGACAGGGAGTTAAAACTACAGTATAATATTGGGGTTCCTCCACGAAGTGGGTTGTGAGTTGAACTTTAGCTGACATTGTGTCTGGTTAAAAAAACAAAAGAAAGAAAAGGTAGCGTCTTCAGGTGTGCCCCATGCACTTGGAATTTTATCATCTACTTCCTTATGATAACTCTAGTCTTGTCCCAAGTATTGCTTAATATTTTATGTTAACCTTGCAGGAATGGCTCCTGTTTTATAACTTATCTTCTCCCTCGTGAAGCCTACTGTCAATACTTATTGATGACTTGGTTAATTATTTGTGATTTATCTAAAAATTGAATTTTTTTAAGAAAATGCAAGAAAGAACCATGCAAAATAATTTTGAGGAATCCAACTCTTGATTTATTCAGGGAAATGACTTCTTCCTTCCTTGATAGTCATGGGTTACATTTCCAAATCTGACAGGAGAAATGGTGAATGACAAGGGATCCTTAATGGGAGCGTCTTAGAGATGTGTTTGAAATTTTCCTATTGTTGAAGCCAAAGAAAGAGGATGGGGAACATGCACAGGCAGAGAGTATCCTGGATTTTTTAAAAATTCAAACTTGTTTCTTCCTCTCCATGTTTAACTGAGAACATTTTTGTTGGGAACATGTGGTGGAAGAAGAGGCTGCAAAGGCTTGTCTTTGGGATGGAGGGACTCTGCGACTGGAGGGGAAAATAATTTTGGAATTTTTGAAGAGCCAGGGCACAATGTCCTTTGGGTCTTTAAAAAAATTTTTTTTAACTGGACATTTCTAGTTGAGCGCAAGAACTATAATCTGAATTAAATAAATATCTACTAAGAAAAAATCCCTAGCAACCACACAGGGAGTGATGTTTTGTTTGGGTCTGACTTCAGGAAATTGAAAGTGTGCTTTATCACTCTTCATTCTGTGAGATGGACCGTATGAATCCAGGAAGAAAACACCCTCAATATCCCCATCTGTTCAAGGGGAGCGTATGCTACCAGGAAGGAAGCATCTGCCTACAGTATTGAGCTGAAAAGATCATGGTATTTAGCAATAAAACCTCTAGGTAGGCTCTTGGTCAACAATGAAAGTTCAAGTGTTCCTTGTCAGAACAAGGGTACTACAGGTAACTAACACCTCATATAAAATCCCCGAGTCATAGAAATTGGTCAACAAGAATTTTTTAGTGCCTAATGCCAACTTATAAAATCGTAGAGCTATGCCATAACCCTTGGATATAAGAGAATTGAATATGTATAAAGTGAAAAAACTCGACAATACAAATATTTTTATAATGGGGTTGTGAATAGTAAGTACAACAAGGTATGGAGGATAATAATAACGCTTCTTTTTTGTTTTGTTTTGAGTGTCTGATGTGGAACAGTTGCTACGTGAAATATTTTATATGCATTATATATTAGCTTTCAATATAGGAATATGTATTCAATATATGAGTATATATTAGCTTGCAACATACCTATTAGTTTATATACCCATATACGTACTCAAATGCAATTATTTATACATATTTATATGTATAAATATACATATTAACTTGCATACACACGTCCATTAGCTTTTTGTATGTTATCAAACCCAGCTGGGTAGTTGTCAGGCTGGGTAGTTACAGAGACTCCAAGAAGAGAGGTTAAGTGATTGACCTGGGGCCTCACAGCTAGGAGGAGGCTGGGTAGCAGTTAGATCCACCTCTGTCTGTCTCTTGGGACCACACTGACATGTCTCACTGAGAAGAACTATGCCCTCCATGGATGCAGGGATGTTTTGCTAATTGTGGAGAAGCCTTTATGAATGCAATTCTAGGCTGCAGAGCAATTCTCTGAGTCAATATTTAAACATCAAGATACCCTCCCCCCTTAACACCTTTGAGCCTGAAATTTAATATCTGTGAGAAAGATTACATCAAGGCAGGAAAGCACACCAGCAGGGTAGGCAGCGATGTTTTCACTGCTGAACATCCCTCCTCGGCTTTTTCCTCTCCGTGAAGTCATCCTAGGAGGTGTTTTTCTCCCACTAGGTGCCATCCACCTTCATCGGATTTTAATCCGCCCCAGCACTGGTAGCCAGGGTGCTTTCCGGCCGGTTTCCCTTCCCCAGGCAAATTCAGGGACCCTGTGGGCTGTGGCGGTTCATATGGCTGTCATCAGGGGGAGGGCGGGGCTGGGAGCTGGGGGGTGACGGATTGTTGATGAAAACTCCCTGAAAAGATCTGTTTCCTTTCGCTAGGAATATGACATGAGGCAAAAGGGGCCGCGCCAGATAAAAAGCAAATCCCACCAGCCAGGTGTCTGCATGGGCCTGGTTGGGAAAAGCTCCTGGGCTCCTGGCGGCAGGCTCCCCTCCCCAGTCCCGTAGCCGTGCTCTGGGGAGTTTGAGCCTTTAAAATTCTCTGCTGCTCCCTCTGCCATCTGCTCCACATCTCCAGAGTGCTAGCCGAGCCTCAGTGCTTCCCAAACGCGCTCTGGGTTGGCCATCCTTCTGGTTGGCTTGGCTTTCTATCCCGCACTCTCCGATCGTCATCACAGCTACGCCCCAAGGCATTTCTTCCCAATGGTCATCGCGTGCAGGTCCCCTCTGTCTGCTATCTGAGACTGCAGAGGAAAGCCTGACACACCAAGGTCCAGTCCCACAGCTTGACCTGGGGCCTGCGACATCCTAGAGGAGACTTCCTCTCCCTTTCTCCCTCTGCTTTGCCTGGATGGAAACTGTTGTCACCAGAGGTTGATTTGAGGATGGGGAGGAACGGCAGCGGCAGGAGGATCCCAAGCCGGGGGTGACAGGTGGTGGGAGGGCGGAGCAGGCGCTCAGAACCAGGTGGCAGCTCGTGGGAGGAGGGAGGGGAGGACAGCGAGACGCAGTGAGATGGGGTGGCAGTTGGTGGGAGGCGGGGAAGGCAAGCGGAGGAAGTGTGAGGCGAGAGAGTTTAAAAATGTGTTTGTTTACTTTTTTACTTTGGGCTGGAGCAAAGGCAAGCAAGGAGTGGGCTTGTTCTGCCTCCTGAGCTTTGGAGAGGTGTTCTGCACTTGGGACTGGCCTGGGCTCCTGGGTGTTCCCTGGGCACCCCATTGGCTTGGAGAGAAGGGCTGGGAGCTGGAGCACAGCCCACTGCTGGGTGTCAGGGGGTTACAGGGGGGTGACAGAGATGGAGAGCCAGAGATGTTTGGGGTTTGAGGTCCCAGCGACGGTGGTGGCAGCCTGGCTCACACTGCTGCGTCTGAATTGCCAAGCTGGGTGACTCATGCCTTGAACAGCTGCTTTGCCTGTGATTACCTTCGGCAGAAAGAGCAGAAAATGAAGGAGGGCCAAAGTCCCTGTGATCTCGTACAAGAGAGAAAGATGCTAGAAGGAAGGCCCGTTCAGAAGCTTTACCCATGACTGGGTACCTCTGAGATGGGGGCAAGTGGAGAAAGGAGAATAAAGTCCAAGAGGATGTGACGTAGCTGCCCCAGAGTTGGGTTTTCCATTATCGATGGCTTAGAAAGGCAAAATGAGTGAGGAAAATTATTATAGAGGAAGTCACTGGGCAGGCCCTAAACACTTGTTTTGGAAAGAATGCCACTCTCATCCCAGCTTCCGGGAGAACATGGCAAGCTCTGTTTCAGAACCAGGGTCCCCGCCTCCTCCCTTGCCCACTTTCCTGTGTTCCTGTTTCTGCCCGTCCCAAAGGCAGTGGTGCTTCCAGCTCTCTGCTTGAACATTAATGAATTGGAAAATCACCTAATCCTTCTGAGCCTCAGTCGCATCATCAATAAAACAGAAACACTAATGTCTGGGTTGCCTCTGGAGTCAGGCGGGCTGAGCAGACACACTTTCCTGGTGGCTGCTGGGAGTGATTCAGGTTGACCATTCCTGAGTTAAGTATGCAGAAGGTGGGAGGCTTGAGCCCAGATGATATCAGAGACCACGGGCCCGGGGAAGGCCTGAAATTGACTAGCAAATTCCACCATTACTGTAGAAGAATAAATGACTATGGTCTGCTTGGCTTTCTTTCTTTCTGATTTCATCTAGAGCAGTGATTTCCAACCTTTCCATCGGGGGTTACTTTGCCCCGGTGGCAAATTTAGCAATGTCCGAAGACATTTGGTTGTCATACCTGGGGGGAGGGTGCTAGGTGTCTAGTGGGTTGAGCACTGTTAAGCTTCCTACCATGAACAGGACTTTACATAAAGAATTATCCAGCCCCGGCTGGGCATGGTGGCTCATGCCTGTAATTCTAGCCCCTTGGGAGGCCGAGGCAGGAAAATCGCTGGAGCCCAGGAGTTGGAGACCAGCCTGGGCAACATAGTGAGACTCCGTCTTAGAAAAAAAAAAAAAAAAAATTGCCCAGCCACTAAATGTCAGTGATGCCCAGGTTGAGAAACCTTGATCCAGATCTTCCTAGTGTCAGAGAGAAGGTGTAGCTGTCACAGAGGTAAGGTTCTCACCAACCAGGGATATTCATTAGAAAGCAAGGGTCAGTGTGATCTCCAAGATCACAGAAAGAAAGGAGATGAGTTTGAGAAAACAAGCCTAGTTCCATTTCTATTTGAAGGAAGACCAGTAATAACGTATGCACATGTCAGGCATGATGACTCTGAGATTTGCTCACTTATTTTGCTGTTTTGTACATCTCTGCATGTTTCTACCCTTTAAACACTTTCAACCGCCTGCTAGTTGTGGAGATGGCAAGAAAGGGAATTGCATTGTTATTTGGAAGTGGCCATTAGAAGGAAGGACCCAGGCAATAAGCGGGGAGGCAGCAAACAGAAACCATGGGAGCAGGAAAGACCCCATTCTGGGATGCAGGAGGGAGGAGAGGGGTGAGCAGACAGGGCGTGAAGCCCACCCACATGAAGACATGAATCAGACCACCATACTCCATTTCAGGCCCTTCAGTCTCAGCACTAGAATCTCTGATTCCAATTGATCACACCTGTAATCTTAACCAGGAAGCAATTATCCTTGATTTAAAAGATGTTTTCCAGTAAGGACAAGTATGTGCTTCATAGTGAAAAAAAAATACCAGATTTTCAGAGAAGCACAGACAGGGAAGAGTTTGCAAGCTCTCTTGCTTTTGGTCAAAGGTGGCCTTTTTGCCTAGCGGTTGGGCTGAAATGATACATTGTGTGGAGACTGCATTCATGTGATAAAGAAGCATGAACGGTGCTCCTGCTGTCAGTCCACGTTGGCCCCTCTTAGCTCCCTCCCTGGTCCACACGAAGGAGGCTGAATCTGTCAGAGTAACTAGTTGAGATGACAGGAGCCAACCTGGCGAGTATGAGTAGATAGGGACTGTGAAAGGATATTATTAAGGTCCCGGAGCCATGGGAGAAAGAGAGAGAACTAGCCTCTAGGTTGGGCCTCCAGGACCTATTGCCCCCAAACACATGGAAGAACTGCTTGATGAGGGAATGTCTGCTTCTCTCAGTACCTGTGCCGGCAAATCAGAACCTGCAGCTGCACCCAGCCTTGTAGTTTACCTGCATTAGCTTGCCTGCAGGAAGGGCTCAGGGGCCCCAGGTAAAGGAGGCCAGGAAATTCCCAAGGAAGGGAAGTGGTGAACTACCGAAAGGGAGTCTTGGAGAGAGAGACTGGACAACCACAAAGAGAAAGGCAACAGGAAGGGAGGCTTTGGAGAGAGGGCAGGCAGGAGAGAGAGGTACCATCCAGTAGGCAAGGATAGGTAGAAAGCACACTGCCAGAAAGCTGAGGGGAGCAGAGGCTATGAAACCTTTCTAAAGAAAGATTTGCCTCTGGTAGAGACATAGGGGTGTTTTCTGGGGTGGGTGTCTTTTGCAGAGCTCATTTAGATAATAATCAGAAATGAACTGCATCAAGGTGATGATTTAAAGTGTGTAATGGCAGGAACTGAGTTGTCTAGAGTAATGAGTTTGACTTTAAGTCGAGTTACTGTTCAGATGATGCTACAACTCTCTGTGTGAGTGTGAACCTGAGATATGGATTTCAGTATTTAAAGTTTTCAAATTTCATTGGTAGGGAGAAATTTTATGTGTGTGTTTTGTTTTGTTTTTATAGGCAGGCTCTTGCTTGGTTACCAAGGCTGCAGTGCAGTGGCACGATCATAACTCACTGTGGCCCCGAACTCTGGGGCTCAAGCAATCCTCCTGTCTCAACCTCTCAAGTAGCTGGGACTACAGGTGTGTGCCACCATGCCTGGCTAATTGTAAGGTTTTTTTTTCCCTGTAAAGACAGGGTCTTGCTATGTTGTCCAGGTTGGTCTCAAAATCCTGGGCTCAAGCAATCTTCCCACCCTGGCCAAGGTGCATTTTAAAAAGATTATCTGGTGGGTCTGGAGTAGTTTTATTCTCTAGGGGACAGAGTGTCATTCAGCACCCTAGAGGCCCCAAACAAAGAACAGCTCTGCCTTGTGGGAGATGGTGCAACATCCTCCTCAGCCTTTCACTCTCAGTGCAGCTTTGGGGTCTGTTATCAGCCACAAGCAGAGGCCAAAGTCTGCGTGCTCAAACATCCTTGGTTTTGTGGCTATTGTCCTTTTCTGTTGAGGGAGGAGGTGACAAAAGTGTGTGTTAAAATCCTACACTCTGCCCAAGAGAACCTGGATGGGGCACTGGCAATGGCGCATTTGAGAGGGTGGGTGGTCATTTTCCCACGGGGGCAATTTTCTGACAATATCCCAGCAAGCAGGACAGGACCAAAGGGTTGGATACAAAAAAGAATCATATTTCCAGTCTCCCACTGTCAGGTACCCTAACACCTCTGGATGAATGAGCTTTTATACAGAATTCCAACACCTGCTTTCCTGGGCTCTTTGTCTTGATTGTTGGGTCTCAGCCTTTGTCTGTGTAGCCATGGTTCTGGAGTCATGGGGACATACTGGTGGGCAACTTTGTTTCCACTGGGCCCATCCTGGCCTGTTTGCCCTCAGTTCCCTGTCTCACCCTGTGTATCTCCGGGCTCTTCTGTCAGCTGAGTTCCAGATGGGCTTAGCTAGTGGGGACTCTACTGGGAGCCTGGAGGTCCGTGGGAAAGGGGAACCAAGGTATTTTCCTCCCTCTTCTTGGCCTCCAGAGAAATCTCTGGCAGTGATCACATCTCCTGTGTGGCTCCAGCTTTTCTCATACAGGTGGATTGTCATCCAATTCTGTCATCCCCTTCTGATCTCCTTATTAGGGGTGGTGATGGTCTCTAGCCACTGCTGAGAAGTAGATTGTTTCCCTGTTCCCCAGTCTGGATTCTTGGTATTTCCAGCGTGCAGTTGAGCTCTTGTCCTCTGGTGACTGTACATCCTCCTTGCAAGCACAGAGTGAAATTTTACCCCCTCCACCTGGGAAGTTAGGCATGGTTAGTGACTTGTTTTGTCTAATGCAATTAAAGCATAAGTGACATGTGTCACTTCTGGGTGGAACTTTAAGATGCAATGTCAGTATGCCATGTACTCTTTCCCTCTATAACCGTGGATGTGAAAATACAGGGAGATGAAGCCTTCGACTGTGGGGGCCCCTTGGGGACCCCAATATGTCCACTGCATGGCCAACCAGTGTGGACAATTGGTATGAAGGATAAATAAATGTGTGTGGGCATGTGGATGTATGTTAATCCACAGAGATGTTTTTGCTACTGCAGCCTGACAGTCAGATGCTGCTGACATACACACACCTGCCCTATTTGTACCCTAGAGAGTAGGGGATTCTTTCCCTAAAGGCACGCTGACTAAGGACCAAAAATGACTCCAAACAACTGAAGCCTGAGCTTACCATTGTACAAACCCTAAACTCAATACATTTGAATATGAACCCTTTGTATCATCTCTTCAGATGACTCCTTCTCCTACTAGCACTTTTAGCTCTGTGAGCTCTCAGAAGCTTTGCCAGGCCTCTCCTCTGAGCTCAAAGCCTGGTAAGCTTCTGTCCCTAAGTTCTTCCTTGTCCTGCACCCCACCCCACTCCTCACCACCTCCTTAATGCATTTCATTAAGGCTTCTCAGCTCATCTGCTGTACCATGTTTCCATCCACTTTTGCCCAGCCTACAATCCACCCCACAATGCAATCGTACTAAAATGCTGATCTACTTAAAAACCTTAAGTGGCATCCCAGTACCCACAGGAAAAACCTAAGCTGCACATGAGTCCTTTATAATCTGATCCTTCCTATTAGCCCAGTTATTTGCTGCCAATGCTTTATTTTTTCCCCACCCTTGTCCTCCCCCAAGCTGTGGCCTCTGTCCTGGGTCTTGGCACTCACAGTCCCATCGGCTGCTTGATGGAAACTGCTCATCTCTTCCCTTTTTGATGCAGGATTACATTGGGGTCTATAGAAGGGGAGCCTTGCAGGCATGTACTTGCAAGCTGCAGTGACTTGTAGGCTGCTTCGGCACAAGCATGTGCCCCATGCCATAGTTGTTACTCCCCTGCATCATTTTCCCCAAATGCTGCTTACAGTGCAGGCAGGAGTGCCATCTTTTTCTCTTTCTACATCTTAACACAATGCCAGAGTTATAGAGGAGGGAACAAATGATTAAAAACCACTCTGCTTTAATTGAGCTAATTTAATGTGTGGTGATTGTAATTGGTTCTCTGTCTTCATTTCACTTGACACAAGAAGATTTCAAATCTGTGCTAAATTTGAGCCATTTCTTTAATCATAGGAGGAATTCCCTCTGTATCAAAGCAGACAGCCAAGACCTGTGAATGCCTGACAGAGCAGGTCCTTGGGTCTGGGCAGAGAAAGGAAACATGGCCTACTTGTCTCTCCCTGGCTGGATAAGGGTTCAGTCCCTGGAGCAACTCAGAATAAAACTGTTGCTTTGTTGCTTCTTCAGAAATTATGGTGAGTACCTCTTTTCTTTCCCATGCAGATGTGTTATGGTTGTGACATTAAGGTGGACCATGCAGGAGAGGATGGCCTGGGTAGAATGACTCGTGAGTATGACCACTAAGGATGCTCTGACTGGTGAAGGAAAAACTTGAGGCGTGCATGCCCAAGAAAGGCCGACGAGATGGAGACAGGAAGTCACAGAAAACCAGCTCCTTCTGCCAAGCTGCAGCAAGAGAGCCACACACAGCTCGGGTAGTCCCCACCCACTGATGCAGTGGTGCACTGCAGACATGTGACTGATGTGGAGGAGGAGACAGAAGTGTGACTCCAGATCATCAACAACTCTGGGTGAGGGACCTTGGGAAGGAGTCCTGCAGCCTGGAGAAGGCATTGGCACCAAGCCCCTACCAGTTTCACCCTT
>JAPVLO010002201.1:0-40083 GCA_027257055.1 Cephalopachus bancanus | reverse complement strand
ACCAAACCTTAAATGAAAAAGATTTTCTACTAAAAAATGTTTGCTTCTACAATGTTTATAGTTTTAGATTTTGCATTTAAATATATTTTTCTATAGGGTACACAAGTAAGGTCTGTGAATAGTTTTGTTTTTAGGGGAAAAGAGCATATATAAACATTAGATATGTTGAAAAAACAAATTCTCAGGCAACCCCCTCGGGCCCCTCCCACTGTGGAAGCTTTTCTGTCCTCTCAATAAATCCTGCTTTCTCAAAAAAAAAAAAAAGGAAAAAGGAAAAAAAAAAAACTCAAACAAATTATCTATTAATTTTCTTTGATTTTTTTTTTGTCAAAAATTAGTTGACTCTATATAAGAGAATTTCTGCATCTAATTTGTCTAACTTATCACTAATGCCACGCTGTCATGATTACAGTAGATTTATAGGAAGTTTTGAAATCAGGCATGAATGTTTCAGTTTTGTTCTTGCTCAGGATTTTGTTAGTTGTTCAGGTCTTTTGCCTTCAAATATACATTTTAGATCTGTCTCTTGATATCTACAAAATGACATGCTAATATTTTGATTGAGATTTCAGTGAATGTATATATTAAATTGAGTAGAATCAGCATCTTACAATATTGTATTCAAGTTAAAAATAGGACATCTCCATTTTATTAGATCTCCTTTGACTTCTTTCATCAGAATTTTTTAGTTTTATGAATACATATTCTGCAAATATTTGTTAGATTTATGTCTAGTTTATGTTTATGCTATTACAAATGATATTTTAAAATTTTAATTGTTCATTGTTGAAATATCTTTAAAAATTGGACTTTTGTATATTGGCCTTGTATCTAGTAGCCTTACTATCTACCTTATTAATCTCAGGAGGACCTTTCTTGTAGGGAGCAGGTCCACATAGGCAATAATGTTATCTGTTAATAGAGCAAGTTTTATTCTTTGATTCTCAATCTGTATAGTATTTTTTCTTGTCTTATTGTATTAGCTAGGACTTCTAGTACAATGTTGAATATTTTGATGAATACTTTTTTGTCTATGTCTATGAGAGACATGTTCTGAAGTTTTTCTTTTCTTTGATGTCATTATCTGGGAAAGATTGGATGCACAGCATGAGTTAGGAAGTGTTCCCTCTAGAAAAAATTGTGAACAGTTGACATTTTTACTCTTTTAAATGTTTGGCAGAATTTACCCATAAAAGCATATTAGCTTGATGCTTAAGAGTATTACTTAGTGATTCAATTTTTTTTCTAAATGTAGAACTACTTAAGTAACCATATCTTCTTGTGCCAGTTGTGGTCATTTTTTGTTTGTTTTTTTTCTCTAAGTAGAAACAGGGTCTCGCTATGTTGCCCAGGCTGGTCTCAATCCCCTACACTTAAGCAGTCCTCCTACCTTGGCCTCCAAAGTTTTGGGATTACAGTCCTGAGTACAGTATCCAGTTGTAGTTATAGTAGTCTTTTTGTATACCAAAAATTCCATTTTATCTAATTTTTTTGTAGACATGAAATTACTCACAGTATTTCTTATCATTTTAATACCCATGGGATTTATAATGATTATCCCTCTTTCTTTTTTGATATTAGAAATATGTCTTCTCTTTATTTTCCCTGTTTATTCTGGTTAGAGGTTTATAAATTGTGTTAATCTTTTCCAAGAACCAACTTTTCATTTTATTTATTTTATCTATTGTTTTTGTGTTTACAATTTTATTAATTTCTTCTCTAATTTTTTTTTTCTGCTTGAGTTAGACTTAAAGTGTTATTCTTCTTCTGGCTCCCTAATTTGAAAGATTAGGTTATTAATTTCAGATCTTTCTTCTTTTCTAATATGGATATTTAATGCTGTAAACTTTCCTCTCCCCGTTCTTATCCTTGTATCACACAAATTTGATAAGTTTTGTCTTATTTTTGTTTAATTCTAAGTATTTATTTTTAGTTTGTCATGAGACTTTTTTGATTCATGTGTTAGTTAGAAAAATGTTTCATTTTCAAATACTTAAAAAATTTTCAGCTATTTTCCTCTTATTTTTGTGTGGTTTAATTCTCTTGAGGGTCTTAGAATATGCATTGTATGGTTTCTAATTATTTAAATTTGTTAATGTGTGAGTTATGGCCAAATATGGTTTAATCTGGTGAATGTTCTATGTAAGGTTGAGAAGAATAGGAATTTTACTTTGTTGGATGGAGTATTCTATAAATGTCAATTAGATCATGTTGATTGGTGATCCTATTTAGATGCTCTAGATCCTTACTATAATATTCTGCCTGCCTGCTTGATTAATCAATTACTGGCAGAGTGCAGTAAAGTCTCTAATTAGAATAGTGGATCTGTGTATTTCTTCTTTCATTTCTATCAGTTTGTCTCATATATTTTGACACTCTGCTGTTAGAGGCATATACATTTAGATTGTCATGTCTTCTTGAAGAGTTGACCTTTTATCATTATGTAATTCCTTTATACCTGATAATTTTCCTTATTTTGAAATCTTTATTCTCTAAAATTAATTGAAATACTGTATTTTTCTTTTTACTTGTGTTAGCATGATAAGTATTTCTGTATCTTTTCACTTTCAATCTATTTGAGTTTTTATATCCAAAATAATTTTTTTTAGACAACATACAGTTGTATATTGTATTTTTCCTCTCTGGAAATCTCTGTCTTTAACTGGCATACTTAGACCATTTATAGACTAACTGACTCCTGATCTTGTTTAATATTTACTATTTTTGTGTTTCCTATCTGTTGCATTAAATTATGGGTGGTATGTCACCTGCATAAGTGAAGATGACATACTGCTTAAAAGTAAAATGGAACAATGAATTAAAATATTTCCCATAGAAAAACAAGATAATACAAGAAATTCGAGGTTGTCTTAGAATTTACAATATAGGGGAGATGGGGCAAGATGGCAACGGCATAGTTGAACTGGTGAGATTCTCTAAACGTGAGTTCCCAAAAAGGCTATTACTTCTCTTTCCCCATCCCCCAACCCACCACCAACCGTGCTGGTGCCAGGCCCGGGAACTTCAGTCCCACGCAAGGCCAGATATTGCGCCCCCTGCCCACTGCTGCCATTCTACTAATGTGTGGAAGTCTCCGGTCCCAGCCCCCTCCAGATCCCTCCCCAGCTGCATTGTCTCCAGCCCGGGCACCCAGCACCAAGCCGCCGGTCACACAGGGAGGCTCTGGGCACCCGCCCCTCAGAGACACCAGTCCCATTCCTGGCTGAAGTACTCTGTAGGGTCCCAGCACTACTCTCGCCACTCACCGCCTGCCCTTTGGAACTTTGGAGCTCTGGAACTCCGGGTCCACCCTGGCTGAGGCACTCAGCATGAGACCCCAAGCCGGAGGACCCAGACAAGCAGAGAAAAACAGATCTGCTTAAACTGCCTCGCCATTCTCCAGGCAGAGACTTCCATTGTCCCGCCCACCTATAAACAAACTTTACCTCATTTCCTAAGGCCAGATATTGCAGCATGTGGGGAAGTTTTGGCTCCCTGCTCCCTCCAGCTCTCTCCCCGGCTGCATTGTCTCCAGCCGGCACCCAGCACCGCCGGTCACACAGGGAAGCTCTGGGCGCCCGCCCCTCAGAGACACCGCACCCATTCCTGGCTGAAGTACCCTGTAGGGGGCCCAGAGCCACTCTTGCTGCCCATTGCCTGACCTTTGGAGCTTTGGAGCTCTGGAACTCTGGGTCCACCCGGGCTGAGGCACTCAGTGAGAGACCCCAAGCCGGGGGACCTGGACAAGTGGAGAAAAACAGATCTGGGTAAACTACCTTGCTATTCTCCAGGCAGAGACTTCCATTGCCTCACCCACCTATCAACAAGCTTTACTTCAGTTCCTAAGGCAACAGCACGAAACAGAAGACAAAGTCCCACCCCTATGCTGCAACAAAAATCAAAAGGGAGAGGCTGGAATCGGAGATCACAGAAGTAACTCTAGTCTGATCGCTTATTTTGACTTATGATTTTATCATTGAAACTGTTGGTCTAGATTACGTTTGGTGTTTACCTTCTGACTTATACTGTTACTTGATTTTTTTGGCCTGTCTCTGTGTAGCTATCAGTATTCTTTAGGGAATCTTTCTTACCTGTCTTTCTTACTTCTTCCCACCCCTGTGTCTCTTTCTCACCTGATAGTTGGTATGAATATCTGTTTTCCCTCTCACACTTCTCTCTTTCGCTTATTTTGACTTATGATTTTATCATTGTAACTGTTGGTTTAGATCATGTCTGTTGTTTACCTTCTGATCTACACTGTTTCTCGATTTTATTAACCTGTCTCTGTGTAGCTATCAGTACTCTTTAGGGATTCTTTCTTACATGTCTTTCTTCACCTCTTCCTGGCCCTGTGTCTCTTTCTCACCTGATAGTTGATATGTATATCTGTTTTCCCTCTCGCACTTCTCTCTTTCGAACTCCCTATTGACCCCCCTTCCTCCATTATTTTCCTCTTTTATATGCCCCCTTTTTAAATCTAGGGACCAAGACTGCATATTGCTGAATAGACAGACTGTAAAGCAGAGGAAAAAGTGAACAAAGCCAGAAGACCCTCATAAGGAAGAACAGGTCATTGCAGAAGAGAAATAAAAGTAACCCCACCTTCCCTCAAAAACAGAATTGAAGAGGGGGAGGGAAAGGGGGAGAGGGAGAAAAACCTACAGAAATGAAGAAAAACAAAAGAAGATTATGGGTCTCTCCCAGACGCCTGGGAGAGCAGACACTGAGAAAACTGACTTTGGAATGCAAACAATGAAAAATCCCCAGAATGAAGGGTCTCAAACTGCAAATGTAGATATCAAAACAATAATGGAGAGATTAAAAAAAATTGAGGAGACAAAAGAAGAAACTAGGAAGGAGCTGATATCTGAGATAACAGTAATAAAGAATACTGTGAATGAAATAAATAATAAATTGATAAGCATGGAAAGCAGAATTACCCAAACAGAAGAAAGAATCTCAGAGCTTGAGGACCAAAATATAGAAATAACCCAAACTCTCAAAAACACAGAAAAAAAGCTCAAAAAGACAGAACAAAACCTTCAAGAGATGAGTGACTACCTCAAGAGGCCTAACCTAAGAATAATCGGACTCCCTGAGGCAGAAAGAGAAACATAGACCACATTGGAACAAACTTTCCATGAGATCATTCAAGAAAACTTCCCTTATCTAATCAGTGATGCAAAAATTCAAACACAAGAGATACAGAGAACCCCCGCAAGACAACAAATGAGAAGACCAACTCCTAGACACATAATAATTCACCTAAATAAAGTAGGCACAAAAGAAAAAATCCTAAAGGCAGCAAGAAAAAAAGGCCAGATCACATACCATGGAAGACCAATCAGAATAGCAGCAGATTTATCTGCAGAAACCCTGTAGGCTAGGAGAGCTTAGAGCCCTATCTTCAAAGTCCTAAAAGATAAACAATTTCAACCAAGAACAACCTACCCGGCCAAGGTAAGCTTCATCAGTGAGGGAGAATTAAAATCTTTCCCAGATATTCAATCCCTAAGAACTTATGCTGCCACCAAACCATCTCTACATGAAACATTTAAGAAAGTACTAAACACAGAAGAAAAGGAAAAAAGAACAACGTTCTTCACAAGAGTACAGGGAAAAGAATAAAATATACACGAACCAACCCCAAAACCAAAAGAAAGACAAAAAAAAAATAAAGAAAAAAGAAAAAACCAAGTGGAAGAACAACAACTCAATAAGAACTCCATGATAGGGATGAACTCTCACATTTCAATAATTAGTCTGAATGTGAATGGACTAAATGCACCACTGAAAAGACATAGAATGACAAAATGGATAAAATATCACCAGGCAACAATATTCTGCCTTCAAGAAACCCATCTCAATAGAAAGGGCATACACAGACTCAAAGTAAGAGGATGGGAAACAAATTTTCAGGCGAATGAAACACAAAAGAAAGGAGGAGTCGTGATCCTAATTCCAGACAAAATACCATTTAAGCTATCAAAAATTAAAAAAGATACAGAGGGCCACTACATAATGATAAAAGGTTCATTCCATCAACAAGAAATATCTATCCTAAACATATATGCACCCAACATAGGTGCACCAACATTCATAAAGCAACTTCTAGGAAAACTAAAGAAAGACATTGACTCTAATACCATCATAACTGGGGACTTTAATACACCACTCACAACCTTAGACAGATCATCAGGACAAAAAATCAGCAAGGAGATCCAGAACCTCAATGAGAATTTGAACCAAATGGACTTAATTGACACCTATAGAACACTCCATCCAAAGACCACAGAGTACACATTCTATTCATCACCACATGGAACATATTCTAAGATCGATCACATAATTGGACACAAATCAAGTATAAGCAAATTTAAAAGGACTGAAATTCTACCATGCACCTTCTTGGACCACAGTGGAATAAAAATAAACATTGACACCAACAGAGTCCCCCCAAAACCCACAAAAACATGGACACTAAACAGCATGATGCTAAATAACTCCTGGGTCAATGATGACATCAAAACAGAGATCAAAAGATACCTGGAAACAAATGAAAATGAAGAAACATCTTACCAAAATCTCTGGGATGCCTTAAAAGCTGTAATAAGAGGGGAATTTATATCCCTACAAACACACATGAGGAAAATGGAAGGAACAGAAATTAACAACCTAACAAGCCACCTAAAGAAGCTGGAAAAGCAAGACCACAAAAACCCTAATTTCAGCAGAAGAATCCAGATCACCAAAATAAAAGCCCAAATCCAGGACACAGAAGACAAAAAGATAATAGAAAAAAATCAATGAAACAAAAAGCTGGTTCTTTGAAAGAATAAACAAGATCGATGGTCCCCTAGCTAGACTGACCAAGAAAAAACGAGAAAAAACCAAATAAGCACAATCAGAAACATAAAAGATGAAGTCACATCTGACCCTGAAGAAATACAAAAGATCATTAGAGACTACTACGTACACTTGTATGGAAACAAACTTGAAAACCTTAAGGAAATGGAGGACTTTCTGATATCACACAACCTACCTAAGTTGGAACAAGAAGAGATTGAGACCCTAAATAAACCAATAACAATCAAGGAAATCAACTATGTAATAAGAAAACTTCCTACAAAAAAAAGCCCTGGACCAGATGGCTTTCAGGCAGAATTTTATAAGACATTTAAGGAGGAGCTGATACCAATCCTACTGAAGGTATTCCAGGTGATTGAAAAAGATGGAACGCTCCCCAATCATTTTATGAAGCCAACATCACATTGATACCCAAGCCAGGTAAAGATCCAGCAAAGAAAGAGAACTACAGGCCAATATCTTTGATGAACATAGATGCTAAAATTCTCAACAAGATCCTAGCAAACCGGATTTAGCAATACATCTCAAAAATCATCCATCATGACCAAGTAGGCTTCATTCCTCGGATGCAAGGCTAGTTCAACATTCGTAAAACCATAAATGTTATTAAATACATCAATAGATGTCAAAACAAAAACCACATGATTATATCATTAGGTGCAGAAAAAGCTTTTGATAAAATCCAGCACCTCTTCTTGATAAAAACCCTTGAACATCTAGCCATACAGGAAACATACCTCAAAATAGTAAAAGCCATCTACGAGAAACCCACAGCCAGCATACTCCTAAATGGACAAAAATTAGAACCATTTCCCCTGAAAACTGGAACAAGACAAGGATGCCCACTCTCACCCCTCCTGTTCAACATAGTATTGGAAGTCCTGGCTCGAGCAATCAGAGAAGAGAAGGCAATCAGGGGTATCCAAATAGCAAAAGAGGAAGTCAAGTTATCTCTCTTTGCAGACGACATGATTGTATACCTTGAAAACCCAAGAGAATCTGTCAAAAACTTCCTTACACTGATAAAGACCTTTGGCAAAGTCTCAGGATACAAAATAAATGTACAAAAAGCAATCGCATTTCTCTACACCAATAATAAACAAACAGAAACCCAAATAAAAAACACAATTCCATTCACAATAGCCACAAAAAAATTGAAATACCTTGGCATCTTCCTGACCAGAGACGTGAAAGACCTTTACAAGGAAAACTACAAAACACTGCTCAAAGAAATCAAACTTCCGGCTACTTGGAAGGCTGAGGCGGAAGGATCGCCAGAGCCCAGCAGGTCGAGGCTGCGGTGGCCGGAAGCGGCCACTGCACTCCAGTCTGGGTGACAGAGTGAGACTCCAACTCAAAAAAAAAAAAAAAAAAAAAGAAATCAAACTTGACACAAACAAATGGAAAAATATCCCATGCTCATGGATCGGAAGAATCAACATTGTGAAGATGTCCATCTTACCTAAGGCAATCTACAAATTCAATGCAATACCCATCAAATTACCAGCAACATTCTTCTCAGACCTAGAAAAAACAATGCAGGAATTCATACGGAAACACAAACGTCCAAGAATAGCCAGAACAATCCTCAGCAAAAAAAAATAAAGCAGGTGGTATCACACTATCAGACTTCAAATTTTACTATAAGGCTACAATCATCAAAAAGCTTGGTATTGGTATAGGAACAGGCATATAGATCAATGAAATAGAATTGAGATCCCAGAAGCAAAACCTCAATTTCTCAACCAACTCATCTTTGACAGAGCCTCCATCACTACCACTGGGAGAGGAGAACCTATTCAGTAAATGGTGCTGGGAAAACTGGCTGACCGCATGCAGAAGATTGAAACAGGACCCCTATCTATCCCCATGCACAAAGGTTAATTCCAAATGGATCAGAGACCTAAATGTAAAACCTCAAACCATAAGAACCTTAGAAAATGAAGGAAAAACCCTCATGGAAATCGGAACTGGCATCCAATGCCTGAACAAACCCAAAACCCACAGCTCATAAGAGAGAAAATAGACAAGTGGGACCTTATTAAACTGACAAGCTTCTGCAAAGCCAAAGAAACCATCAAGAGAGGAGGGAGACAGCCTACAGACTGGGAAAAAGTATTTGTCAACTCCAGATCCGACAAAGGCTTAACATCCTGGATCTACAAGGAACTCAAACGTGCTGAAAAGAAAAAAACAAACAACCCCATTATAAAATGGGCAAAAGATATGAACAGACACTTCACAAAGGAAGACATCCGAGCAGCCAACAGACATATGAAGAAATGTTCAACCTCACTAATCATCAGGGAGATGCAAATCAAAACCACACTGAGATACCACCTAACCCCAGTCAGAATGGCAATTATCAACAACTCAAAAAATAACAGCTGCTGGAGAGGGTGTGGTGAAAAGGGAACACTTCTACACTGTTGGTGGGAGTGTAAACTAGTACAACCTCTGTGGAAAGCAGTGTGGCGATTCTTAAAAGCTCTAAATACCAACCTCCCATATGATCCTGCAATCCCCCTATTGGGAATATATTCTGAAGAACACAAATCACGCTATAAAAAAGATACCTGCACACGCATGTTGATCGCAGCATTGTTCACAATAGCAAGAACCTGGAAACAGCCATGCTGCCCGTCAAAAGAGGACTGGATTAAAAAAATGTGGTACATATACATGATGGAATACTACGCAGCCATAATAAAGAACAAAATCATGAATTTCGCAGCAACCTGGATGGAACTAGAATCTATAATACTGAGTGACCTCTCACAGAAACAAAGATCCGAGTATCACATGTTCTCACTCATATAATGGACCTTAAATATCCAATGCAATACTATACGAAAATGACTGACCGTACTGGGAAACTATGGTGTGGGGAGGGAGATGGGATTAACAGTAGCAAATATCTGTCTGGGAATGGGGAAACACCCCATATCAACAGGGTGCCCGAATGAAACGCAGTTGTATACCTAACCCTTAACTGTACCCCACAACTTCACAATAAAAAAAAGAGAATTTACAATATAAATGTTTAGTCCAATATCACCTACAAATAACACCATGCTACTCACATGTCGTATGATTGCTTTTCTTCTTCTTCCTTTTTTTTTTTTTTTTTTTTGAGAAAGAAGTATATACTGAGAGGACAGAAATGCTCCCACAGTGGGAGGGTGTTGGAGAGGATTGCCCTAGTACAGATTTCTAAATATAGTATCCCTGAATTCTTCTTTTCATTCTTCTGGTATTGTTTCATTTATTTCACTTATTCATATGTTAATAGCACCCTAGACTTTAGTCCTGATATTACTTTAATCAATTAGTTATATGTTAGATCAATTAAGAAAAACCAAACTATTTTATTTTACCTTTATTTATTACTTTCCAGGAACTCTTTCTCTCTTCATTTATAACCCTGTTTCTGGCATAAATATATATATATATAAACTACAAATATATATATATTTGTAGTTTCTTTTTCCTGCTGAAGTACTTCTCTTATTTCTTGCAGGCAAGTTCAGCTGATGATAAATATTCCTCTTTTTTTGTCTGGTAAAATATTTTTTCATCACTTTTGAGAGATAACTTCACTGGATAAAGATTTCTAGGTTGGTGGGTTTTCTCTTTCAACGTGTTAGATACTTTGCTACACTCTACGTGCATGGTTTGTCAGAATGTCTATAATAATTCTTATTCTTGTTTTTATATAAGTAAGGTGTTTTTGACCTTGTTATCATTCAAGATCTTTTCTTTGCATTTGGTCTTCTGCAATTTGCTTACGAGATGCTTAGAGGTGTGTGTGTGTGTGTGTGTGTGTGTGTGTGTGTGTGTGTGTGTGTGTGAGTGTGTGTGTGTTCATATTTATCCTACTTCATGTCCCAAGCTTCCTTTACCTGTGATTTGATGTCTGCCATTAATCTTGGAAAGTTCTTGTTATTATTACTTCAAATATTATCTTTTCTGTTCCATTCTTTCTTCTCCTTCTTGAATTCTAATTATTTATGTTGTATACCTTTTAATATTGTCCCACGATTCTTGAATTCTTCTTCCATTTTGTTTTTTTTAAGGTTTTTTTTCTTTGTATTTTAGTTTAGAAAGTTTCTATTGACATATTTAGGATGACTAAATTTTGTATAATTATATATCAAGACTGTTGATGAACTTGTAAAAGATATTCTTCATTTCTACTTTAATGCTTTGATTATTAGATTTTCTTTTTCATCTTTCTTAGGTTTTTTCTCTTCTCTGTTTATATTGGCCTATTTTTGCATATTGTCTACTTTTTCCTTTAGAGTCCTTAGACTATTAATTGTAGCATGCTTAATAATTCTAGTAATATCTGTGTCATAGCTAAGTGTGGTTTCAGTGTTGCTTTCTTGCTTTAGAAAGTATTTTTTCATGATTTTCTGAATGCCTAGTTTTTTATTTTTTGTTTTTGAAACCTGGACATGTTGCATTGGATATTAAAAACTGAGATAAATGGACCTTTCCTACGAAGATTTATTTTTATATGACTAGAGTTGGGTTGTGTTTAATGTTTACTGTATTTGTACGGACCAAAGGCTTAAAATTTCCCTGTTGTTTTTGTTTTTGTCCTTCCCTTTTGACTTTGGGCTTCCCTAGGTAGGCCCACCAAAAATCTGTCTTATAGCATTTTCAGCAATAATGTATTATTATTATACTGTAGCCTTGTTGGTGGATTCTTAAGACATGGGTGACCAAATATCTTTCTATAATATTCTGATTGCATATTATTCTTTTGGTGAAATATGACTATCATGTTTCTCCAGTGGTGTCGCTTCTCCCCTTAGTCCCTGACCTCTACTCCTTCCTTAACTGCTGTGTTTCCAATATATTTATATAAAGCTCTTATCCCTTTTACTGTATTTTTCCCCCTTTAGGTGAGACAGGAAGACTGGAAGGAGCTATTGTGTGAAGAGTTCCTTTCTCCCAGCTTGGATAAAGCTCTGGAAAATTATTTTCCTCTGGAGAGCAGGACTGTGTTATGAAGTAGATTTGGGTGTATGCCAAAATGATTACTCTTCCACTCATCTTGCTAGAGCTGGGGGATCTTCATGTAATTCTAATGAGATTTCTGGAGGTAAAGCCCGCAAAAAGATGTTCCCTTCAAGACTACAGCCCATAGGAGAATCTTATTCTAACTCTAGTTTACATGAAACCTCCAGAAATGCGTCATAAGTAATATTCAAATATTTGTACTTATTAAAGGTTTCCATAGCTCCTTCTGAAGGTAAGCATATTTTTTGTGTATCTCTTGGTATTCCTGTCTCTCTAGATTCTGGGATGTTTGTTAATCCTTGTACTTCAGTTGTCTGATAGGTCCAAGAAAAATAAATGTTTTTTCTCAATTTGTCCAGATTTTTTTCTTGTTGTAAGAATGAAAGTTATGGCTTTCAAGCCCTTCACATGTTGAAGTTAAAACCTAAAGTTTTGATGGACATTAACTTTTGGTCTTTTTCTAAGATCATGAAATAGGTTATTTACTTCACCCGTTGGTTCAGATGGATTTGCATTCCAATTTTGATTACTACCTGAACAATAATGAGTGCTATTCTTCTGGTCCAGCTTTGCTAACAATGGTTAAATAGGGTTGCAGCCCTCTGCTGGAAAAATTACAAAAATAAATGTCCATTTTGCCTCCTTTCACACACACAGAGCAAAATAGAGGAAATAATCTACTTTCATTGCCAAAGTATTGTAGGTATGATTTTTTGCATCTTAAAAATTTCAATTGAATAACTGGGTAATTAGTCCTTTTCCTCTAAATTGGAAAAAAAGTGAAAAATAAAAAGTGGCATAATTACCTGTCATTTAGTGCCATTGTTTATATCACTCATCTAGTACCCATGCTTACAATTAGTACTATACAGCTTATTTCAATTGTGTAAAATAATAAATTCAAATGACTTTAGGAAAATTTTCAAAAGGGAACTATTATTTCTTATCTAAATCTATGTGTGTGTGTGATATGTGTGCAGTGCCAAGAGAAACTTCCCAGTCAAAGAAACAGGAAAAAGGAGGCCCTGTGGTTTGAAGAGTGTGAATGACATGTATAGATTCCCACTATTTTTTCATTTCTCTTTTCCCTCACTTCTTTGCCTCAAGGATGGGTTCAGTCTTAACAACATAGGTTTCAATATTGTGCATAACAACATTGCATGACAACATTATTATGCATAACATTATATATAACAACAAAATTCTGAAAATAACTTTTATTTTTCTATAGTAATACATATTGGGGGCCCCTGGGAGCCAAAAATTGTGGGAGAAATCCAAGAGAAGTAAATACTACAGAAGCAGATATCCTAATTCTGTATATAAATTAATACAAGTTCTGGTCTCCACCTTGAGCATCACCACTATAGACTGAAAGTTTCGCCCCTCTCCAAATTTATATGTTAAAATTTAATCCCCAATGTATTGGTATTGGAAAGTGGGACCTTTGAGAAGTCATTACGTGATGAGAGCAGATCCCTGATGAATGGAATTAACTCTTGTAAAAGAGATTCTAGAGAATACACTTGACCCTTCAGCCATGTGAGCAGGACTCAGTGAAAAGATGGCATTTGTGAACCAGAAAGCAAGCCCTTATCAGACGCTGAATCTCTCACTCCTTGATGTAGGACTTCTACCCTCCAGAACTGTGAGAAACAAATTTCTTTTATTTATAAACTGCCCAATCTATGTTTTCTTTGCTTGTTTGTTATAGCAGCCTGAATGGACTAGGACAACCACATTTGTGGAACAGACCCAAAACAGCATAGTAAATTCTATGAGAAGTAAACTGCTATATAAAATACACTAATTTTTGAGCAGCAGATGCATGAGAAAAATCCAAGGCAACATAGCAAAGGCTTTGAAAACTAAAATGATATTTGAAACCATCATCCACAGCAAGTGAAACAGAATTTGCAGTCTGAATCTAATGAGGTTTATTGTCTGCTAAACAAACAAAATAGCAACATTCTCTAGAGGATTGGAACAAGACAATGTCTCACAACATGATTTTCAAAAAGTCTCCTGTGCTTCTCCCTGTCCTTGTCTGAGAACGTTCATTTTACACAGAGGGTAAATAAGGCCATAGAGTAAAAGCTGAACATATAATCAAAATTAATTGACATAAAAAGCTAGAAAAATGACCAAGTTTAAAGGGAAAAGATGATCAATAGATACCAATCTAAAATGACCTACATGTTGGAATAATCAAAGACTTCAAATCATCTATTATAATTACATTCTAGGAAGTAAAGGTAAACACTCTTGAAATAGATGGAAAATAAAATTATAGGCATAGAAATGATGTAAAAGAAACTAAAAAGAAATTTTACAACTGAAAAAACAATACCTGAAATAAAAATTCACTGAATGGACTCATTAGCAAAATGGACATGACTAAGGGCAGTCAGTGAACTTGAAGATAGTTTAATAGGAATTACTCAACCTGAAAAATAGAAAAAGATTAAAAAAATAATTTACTTATGTTTGGATGAAAACCAACACATTTTAGGACTATTACCAAAAATTACATGCATTATTCTGCATGGTTCTGAACAAAGACTAGAATACCAAACTACTTCCCATATTATAATGATGTGATAATGAGAGGAATTTGCTACACACATCTTATTTAGTCATAGAAATGGGCATTATTTGGGATTGTACTGAGAGAAGCATAATACTAGGTAAAAACTTGGCTGGAGACCAAAGATTAGAAAAACAGTTTGGGGTTTGCACAAATTTTTAATCCATATTTCTGTCTTGCTATCTGAGATCAGGTCAGTATAGCCAAAAAGTAGTAAATCTGTAACCTGACATTGTTTCAACATTTCGCCTGTTTTATAGCCAGTAGTCATTGCTTTGCTAAAAGATTCCTGGACTGGGAAAAGATTCCTGATGCCTTCACTAGTGGTTTGGTCTAATATGGAAGCAATCTCAGCAAATGTTATCTCATGTGCTTCTCCCTGCCCTTGTCTGAGAAAGTTCACTTTATCCATAGAGTAAATAAGGCCATGGAGTCAAAGTTGACCACACAAAAGTACTTTCAAATGTTTAACTCTTTCTAATCTGATATATCTGAAATAGTTTCTCATGGTGGTTTGATGTACATTGTTCTGATTAACAGTGCAGGCAGTACTCACTTTGCCTAGTAGCATGTGACTATAAAACTGACAGTGCAAACTGAAACCACATAAGTGATCTAAATAATGGAAAATTAAAATTGGAGTTTGACCTTTAAAAATTATTGTCAAAACACTTAAAACTCTTCTATTGTTGGTTGCAAATATATAGGAAAATGAATAAAAAGTAATGATAATAGTTACTGAGTATGTAGTAAATTTAAAACCTGAGAAACATTGAAGCTTAAAATTGTATTTCTTCGTAAACAACTTACCAAGAGAAATTTAAATAATGCTTGCCTTCTTGTTGTTGTGTAACATTATGCAGAAAAAGAATTTTTTTCCATGCCTTAGGCATTGACATGTTCTTTTCTATGTAAGAGACATGTTGTTCTTTACACTTTTATTGTCATAAAAGTGCATATATCTCTGGAATTCCCATTATTGTGAAGTTTTTGCGGGTGTCCCTTCCTCTGGTGCATTTTCATCTTTTTTATGATAACCATGCTCCTCATTCACGTTGGTAAATTTGCCTTTACTAAATTCCTCTGGCATCATAGTAGAGTCTCTCAAGTGGTGGCAGTGTCAGCATTCCCATGGTAAGCTAGTTCCTTTACAACTTAATTTATATTTGATCCAAATTTCTCTTCATCTTATTACTTTTCACTTCTTTTTTGTGCTTTTATTTTGTTGCCCAATTTTCTATTTCAAGTATTCATTTTTGTAAAATATTACATGGTGTTATTCCTAGCAAAAGAATCAACACAACTACACACATTGCTGTCTGTGTGTGAATTAAATAACAGATGTGCAGACATCAATTAATCACAGATTTTTAAAGGAAATGACATAGCTAGTCATTGATCATGATGAACATCTGCTATTTATGCAGTGATTTATGAACTAAAGAGCTAATAACAAAGTTTGTATTTCATATAATTACTCGCAGTATACCCCAATGCTTGAGATTTAAGCTATATTATTGTGGCACTTGTGGTTGTTTAACTAAACTACAATGACTAAAAGTTGTGCATATCAGAAGTATGCAAAGTGAGAACTGACTGATATATGGAGCACCTCTAAATATATATATTGGTCTTTCAGATATCCTATCCTGAAAACCGTTGGTTCTAAACTTTTGACATTAAAAAAATATATATTTGGTAGCACATAGTTTGTTGATTTTTAAAAAGCTTTTTATATGTTCTTTAGTAATATGAAAAGAAAATGTTTTTTCCAGCTGTAACTTGTTTTTCAAGACTGTTTATACTGTAGTAATTAAAAGATTGTATTTTAATGTTTAAGTGATAATATGTGTCTTCCCTTATTGAAGTTGTGGTTATTTTATTGCTTTTCCAGAAATTTTTTTTACTCAATGACTATAAATATATACTCATATTTTCATATAGAAATTTTTAATTTTGTTTTACATATTTATGCTTTTAATAATTATAAAATTATTTTTGTGCTTGGTATGAAGTAGGAATATAGGTTTACTTTTTTAAAAAACATGATTAGCTAATTGACCCAGCAAAGATATTAAATAACTATTTTCTTCCCCACATACTCTTACACAAATCTCCCATATATACATGGGATGATTATCAGATTTCTATTCTATTACATTAATGCAGATGAATATTTGTGTACCCAGATCACCATAGTTTAGCTATTATAGTTTTATCATAATTTTAATTCAGTGAGTTACATGTCATTTTCTTCTTCAAAATTGGTTTAGTAATTTCTAATTTTTATAATTCTATTTAAATTTTAGGAACAATTATGCCCCAAATGAAAAAATTTGTTAAAATTTAGCTTAATTCTATAAGTCTTTAAATTTATAAGCAGAGTTTGTAGCTATTTGTATGTTCTTTAGTTGCCTTTAATAACTTTTATATTTTTTATACAAATTTTGTTGAGCTTTTATTTGGCAATTTTCTAGGTAGTTTATAGCTTTGGTGCTACTGTATATGATCACGGTCCTAAAAATTGTACTTTCTAATTGGCTGCTTTAAATGTATAGAGATATTAATGTTTTTGAAATGTTACGGTAGTCTTACTGAATTTTCTTAGTAATTCAAACATTTTATGAATTACACTAAATATTTTATGGGAATTAGAATATAGTTTATTGATAATGTCAATTCAGATTTTTAATTTTTTTATACAGTTTGCTTTCTTGTCTTATTGCATTGTATATGATTTCTAGCATAATATTGGATAAAGGGGATAATACCAGATATTTTCTTTTCCTGATATTTTCTAATATTTGAGAATCAAATATGACATTTGTGATAATATTGGTACATTTACTTTATAAGAATATGAATTCTTTTGTTTTTATCTAATTTTTAGAAATATTTGCTATGAATAGATTTTTAATTTTATCAATTGATTATTTTGTTTGGGATAATCATAATTTTTCTTCTTTAATTTTTAATATGATACATCAAAAAAAATATTCTGGAAGCATATAAAGGCAATGCCAATAAATGAGAATCAACAACCTATTGCCTCAAGTCTTCATACTTAAGTCCCACTAACTGACAACATAGACAATCTTTTCTGTGTAAGGAAACTACTATGGTGAAACTGGTTCTAAGGTAATTGTAATTCAATGCAGACAGGTCTCATTGGAGTCCACTCTGGTTGAATCTCTGCAAGGAGCTCCTTCATCAAGTTTAAAGAAATGCATCTTTCTTTCTTCCTTCCCTCCCTCCTTTTCTCTGTCCCTCCTTTCCTCCTTTCCTCCTTCCTTCCTTCCTTCCTTCCTCTCTCTCTCTCTCTCTCTCTCTCTCTCTCTCTCTCTCTCATCTTTATCTGGCGGTTTTTCCTTTCTCTGCTTTCAAACTCAGGTTGCATTGAGGAGCAATTTTCCTGAGTAATTTAGAATAACTAGAATTCATTTCATACTTTTATATTCTACTTTGAATTTATGGAATACTACTGAATTGAGCCACATGGTTTAAGTCTTAGGAATCCACATTCATTTATAAGCAAGCACAAGATTTCTGTTAGTCTAAACTGTTGAGTTCTACTTGTAGATGACCATCTTCACTCCTCACGCACATTCTTCTATGTGCTTTTTTTTTTTTATCAGCTTGGAGGTGAGTTTATAACGTACTATCCTCAAGAGTTATGACTCAACTAGAGGTGACTGGACAGACACAGTAACTGCCACGTGGAAGCTTACATGCTTTGCAAGTTTGCTTTGCTCAAGGAGACTGATTTTACTCCCACTGTGAGAATTCTGGCTTTTGCCAGATACAACTGTGCCTTTAAAACAAAAATAAACCCAACAAAAAGAACAATATGATGAGCAGCTCAGGATCACAGAATTTTTGGCAACCTTTAGCAAAGTCCAACTGATTTTCGTTTGGTTTTCATTGTGCCTACAAACAGGACAGGCAGGATTCATAGCCTGCCAAAGAGCCACATTGCCCTTTTGAAGCAACCTTATCAGAGAGGCACAATTGCTGATACCTTTCAAATCAGCTTGTGAAAGGAAAAGAAGCAGTGTTTAATCCACTCAGCCCGGCATCAGTCCCCAAACCGCCACCTCCACTCCATCAACACACATACCAAACACTCCTTGAATGTAATCTCTGCTTCTATTTTACTGCAAGAGGATTAAATGTGCCTCAAAGTGGCCACAGAAATCTTATTGGCCCACTACTCCATACATTCCTTATCAACTGAAAGGAGGGAAGGTTGAACCATTGTATATATCTGTTTATTTGCTTATCTGTTCATTTTTTGTCAATTTTATATGAGTTTAATGTGGATGGGATTTTAAAAATACTGTTCTCTTACTGCTTTATCCATAGAACCTGGAACAATGTTTGGCCTGCAGTAAGTGCTCAATAAGCCTTTGTTGAATAGAGAATAAATAAAATAATATTTCCTTCCATTGTAACCCATATGGTGCTTATTAGTCTTATACTTACTGGAGGAAATTACATAAAGACTAATGCATAAAATTCTGTTCCCTCCTGAGCTTTGTGCTAGAGACTTTTCTGAGAAATGTAGTAATTCAAGCTAGAGCATTCGGTGCTGATTTATTTTTTATTATTTTATTTATTTATTTATTTTGAGTTGGAGTCTCACTCTGTCACCCAGACTGGAGTGCAGTGGCCGCCCCCGGCCACCGCAGCCTTGACCTGCTGGGTTCCGGCAATCCTTCCACCTCAGCCTTCAAAGTGCTGATTTAAATGTGTAATACCGACTTGAGGAGACAACATCACTGGGTAGGTGTAAAGATAAGACATTTGGGTTCTTTTTAATGTTCTTCTTTTTCCCATCCCACATTTGTATGGACCTAACTCCAGAAATACCTCTAAATCCAGAACTGTAGACATGTAAGTTTTGTACCTAGATGACCTAAGGCTCTTGGGGAAGACGGTTACAGACTTGCTGGATGTGATCTGTTAGCAAAGAGAAATCAGGTCTATTCCACACCTAGATTCTCAATGAAGTATTTGAGTCATCACAATCACCTTAAGATTTAGGACTGCAAAATAAACACTAGCACAAATATTTAGGTGAATAAGTTAAAGTTCCCTAAGGAAACTAATCAACCTTCCAGATGATCAAACTTGATATTTTGTAAAGAAGAAAAAGAAATTGATAACATTTTGTTTCCTTGCTGAGATCTTTAAGAAAGGCAAAATAAACAAGGTGACAAGCATATTACATAAAAATATTCCCTTCACCTCAACAAATGATTTTGTTTTTATGTTAAGTATATGTACCTGTTTTTGTATATCTGTGCTGTCAAGGTGCATGATTGTGTCTGTATGTGTAGCATGTGTATGTATGTAGTATGTGTGTAAATATTAACTCATTCATACATTCAGCAAAAAGCTTACTATTATATGCTTGACATTGTTTTAGGTACAGAAATAGAGCAGTAAGTATATGTGGACACAGTATTTCTTGCTCACCTAAATTGATGCTATTGCCATCATAATGAATTGTAATTACTCTTATTTTTCTCTAAATATCTTAAAGCAGTCAGTCATAGATCTTTCTTGACACAGATCAAAATGTTGCAGAAAATAGAATTTTACAAAAAGCAGTGGGATGCAATCTTATGTTCTAAGTTTTAAGTCAGTTTTGTTATGGCTTTGGAAAAGTATGATTTTTTTTGGAGTCTTCATAGGAATAACCACTATTATAAGAGAATGTTAACAGTAGCAAATATCTGTCGGGGGATGGGAAAACACCTCTTATCAACAGGGTGCCTGAATGAAACATAATTGTACACCTAACCCTTAACTGTACCCCACAAAACCATAATAAAAAATACTGATTAATGAAAAAAAAAAAAGAGAATGTTTATCACAGAGAAATAGAACCTATACAAGTGAGCTGAGAGATGTTGGAAAAGATACAATTCTAAAAAGTAGTTCACCTTATAAACTTTCACTTAGTGCCAAGATTTCTATTGCCAGAATTTCACTTCTTAAATTTATCACTGCTGCTATTAAAACACATACACTGATATGTCACTTAACAGCCAGTGTACATTCTAAAGTGTGAGTCATTAGGCGATTTCGTTGCTGTGCAATCATCCTAGAGTATAATTATACAAATGTAGCCTATTGTTCCTAGACTGCAAAGATATATAGCATGTTACTGTATTGACTAATGTAAGTAGACAATTATAGCATAATGGTTAGTATTGTATATATAAGCATACCTAAACACAGAAAAGATATGGTAAAAATATGATATAAAAGATAAAATGTGGACTGGGCACGGTGGTTCAAACCTGTAATCCCAGCACTTTGGGATGGCGAGGTGAGGGGACTGCCTGAGCCCATGGGTTTGAGAACAGCCTGGCAACTTGGCGAGAGACCTCATCTCTACAATATATCAAAAAATCAGCCGGGTGTGGTAATGCACACCTGTAGTTTTGGCTACTTGGAAGACTGAGGCGGAAGGATTTCCTGAGACCAGCAGGTCGACTCTGGGGGGGCCGTGAGCATGCCACTGCACTCCAGCCTGGATGATGGAGTGAGACTCCAACTCAAAAAAAAAATTTTTTTTTTGAGTTGGAGTCTCAAAAAGCAAAAGATAAATGTGCAAAAAGATAAAATGTGGTACACCTGCATAGGGCAGTCACTATGAATGGTGCTTACATGATGGTAAGTTGCTCTGGGTGAGTCAGTGAATTAGTGGTGAGTAAATGTGAAGGCTGAGGACATTGTTGTATACTACAACCTTAATCAACATTGTACACTTAGGCTACACTACGTTTATTTTTAAATTTTCTTAAATATTATTAAGATGAATAATGAATTAACCTTAGCTTACTATAACTTCTTTTACTTCATAATTGTTTCTTTCTATCTGTATGCTAAAAACATTTTTCTATTTTCAAAAGTTTTACTTACTGAATTTTTTTTTTTTTTTTTTTTTTTTTTTTTTGCTAAAAGCTAAGACATAAACAAACATGTTAGCCTAGGCCTACACAGGGTCTGGATCATCAATATCACTGTCTTCCACTCCCACAGCTTGTTTCACTGGAAGACCTTCAGGGACAATAATATGCATGGAGCTGTCATCTCCTATGATAACAATGCCTTCTTCTGGAATACCTCCTGAAGGACCTGCCTGAGACTGTTTTATAGTTAACTTTTTGATATAAATAGAAAGACTGCACTCTAGAATAACAATAAAAAGTATAGTATAGCAGATGAATAAATCAGCAACATAGTTTATTATCATTATCAAGTGGTATGTACTGTGCATAATCGTATGTGCTATACTTTTATGTGACTGGCAGCACAGCAGTTTTGTTCAAAACACCGGCAACACCATTAACATGGGAGTAATGTGTTGTGCTAAGACTGAGAATGGCTACAATGTCACTAGGCAACAGGAATATGTCATCTCCATTATATGATACAACTGCCATATATGCCAGTGGCCCCCAACTTTTTTGGCATCTGGGACTGGATCAATACTGTGGAAGACAATTTTTCCACGCATGAGGAGATGGGAGACAGGGTGAGTGGGGGAAATTATCAGGCATCATATTCTCACAAGGAGCAGGCAACCTAGATCTCTCACATGTGCAGTTCATAATAGGGTTCAGGCTCCTGTGAGAATTTAATGCCACAGTTGATCGGATGGCAAGCAGAGCCACCACTCACCTCCTACTGTGTGGCCTCGTTCCGACAGACCATGAACCGGTATCAGTCTGGTCCTGGGATTGGGGACCACTAGCATATGTGGCTGACTGACACATCAGTATGTGGCACAGGACTTTAATTCAGAGCAAGTAGAATTTTGATCTACAAGATATTGTAAATTAACATTATCTTTTTTTTTTTTTTTGAGTTGGAGTCTCACTCTGTCGCCCAGACTGGAGTGCAGTGGCCGCTCCCGGCCACCGCAGCCTCGACCTGCTGGGCTCCGGTGATCCTTCCGCCTCAGCCTTCCAAGTAGCTGGAATTACAGGCATGCGCTACCACGCCCGGCTGATTTTTTTGATTTATTGTAGAGATGAGGTCTCACTGCCCAGGCGGGTCTCGAACCCGCGGGCTCAGGCAATCCACTCACCTCAGCCTCCCAAAGGCGCGGGATTACAGGCTGAGCCACCGAGCCCGGCTAAATTAACATTATCTTAATGTGATTATGTCATTATTAATAAACCCTTTCTAAAAGACAGCTCACTGTGTGCATGGAAGAGAGAAGGAAGTGCTCTCCAAGCAATGTGTTGCATTGGGACTCCTGTGGCCAAAGGGCTGACCTAGGCAGGGGAGTGGGAAGAGCAAGGGAACTGAGTGAGGGCAGACTGGGGTTTGCTCTGATGCAAAATAAGAATTATTAGCTACATGGGGATCATATTTCTCGTATTTACAATCATGAGTCCAGGAACAGCATGGTAAACATTATAATTAAATCATGTGCATTTGTAATTATCATATTATACTAACAGAATCAGAAAGTGCCTTATGTTAAGCAGCACATGAAAAAAATTCACTGTCCTTTAAGTCCTCATATTAAAATGACTAGGTAAGATTGCTAGGTAAGAATTTATAATTTTTGGAGTGCTTTAAGATTGTTGGATATGTATGAAAGGCAAGTATAAAAGTCTTCATTGTGTATCAAATGAAAGAGACCCTGGAGGAGACAGCTGGGCTAATTAGAAATGAGATTTTATTCTAAAACTAGAATGCCAATCTGTTGATTTACGAGGGTAAATGTAACTTCCAAGATAAGAGGAAACCAGTGTGTCTGCTGACTCTACACAGGAAGTAGAATGATCTGGATATGTAAGAACAGGCTTAGGAATCTCACTGACATATGTGTTAACCCTCTCTCTGCCGTGATCAGTCTGTGATCTTAGCTTGTTTTATAATCTTTCTAAACCTCAGCTAATGGATGTGTTTTATATTTTCTGTAAAATGGAGGAAACAGTCCTTACCTTAGAGTACTATGATGTCATGTGTGTAGAGAAAAGCACACTATTGATACTAGTCAGGCATTCATTAAATGGTGTTTTTTTTTTCATTACTTGTATAATTCAGATAGCTGATGACATCATCTCTGATAGCCTGATGTGCCACTCAGACGGACAAGGTCTTTTTTCCCTGAAACAATGTTTGAATAGAAATTTGATGATGTCTAATGAATTTATAAGTAATGGATTTCTACCTTTAAATATTGCCACTCCTTTGATTCATGCACTTGGTTTAATGTCTGTTGTTGAAGGTTAAAGAAGAGTAGAAAGATTGCAACAGCCAAACAAAACTTAGTTTTTGCTTTGCTACAAAGTCTCATACAGTGCCAGAATCCTGGTATACTGCCCAGATTTCAGTGTCTAGCCTCAGCTCGCTACTCTCAGAAAGCATAGCTTGTGATTTCCCTGGTTGAATTGGAGCCACAGAGACATTTTAAGACCACCTAAACATAAGAAATGTATAAATTAATCTGAATGTCAGTTTAGTTTATTAATATTGATGAGAATCACTATGGAAATCTAGGAACCAGAGTATTCAAGTATTTTATTGGGGCATTTTTTCCTCATGAAATCTATGAACTTTGTGGTCTATAAGTTGACTAAAGAGAATGACATTGGAGTAAATGTAAAGTTGATTGTCAAGATAAATATTTCATGCACACCTCAGTGAGGCCTAAGGAAACATCCTTACACTGAAACAAGGGTTTTGTTGTAAACTTTATAATCAACAAATAGTCATTATGCCCCTGTAAATCAGAAAGTATCATTACAGTAGTGCTTTATGGCAAATCAGCTGAAGATTCAAGTCATTACAACATTAAGCATTTATTTAGCTCACATGTCTGTAGATCAGTGGGTTAGCCTTGACCAGGTGAATGTTCTAGTCTCAGCTGAGTTCTCTTTCATGTCAGGCAGTGGGCTGTCAGTGAGCTAAAGCCACAAAAGTGATTTAGCCATGTGTCTCTCTTCCTCCAACAGGACAATGGGAATATGTTCTCATGGCAGTGTCAGAGGGTAAGAAACGACCTCAAAGTAAAAGCTCATTTCAAGCTCTGCCTATGTCATATTTTTATGCCTATTGGCCATGGCAAATCACAAGAACAAGTTCAAGTAAGTTCGGAAGGCCACTAAAAGTTACCTAGCAAGTGCAATCGATTTTAGGGAAGTGTGAAGAGTCAATGCAGTGCAATGTGTCGATTCAACCCACTGGTTAGGATCTCGCTTTGCTACAGGCTTATCTCCAGATATTGTGAGATCCAGTCTTTTCAAGTTTTACTGCTGACCTTTTCAGACCACTGACTGATAATCCCTGATTCTTTTTAAAATAAAATTTCTTCTGATTAAAATAATGCAGTCTTATTGTAGAAAATGTGCAAAAATTTAAAACATCTCACCACCTGGAAATAATCTTTGCTATTTTTTAACATGAATCTTTTCAGATTGTTCTGTGTACTCTTTTAAATTAAATGTTGTATATGCTTTCTGTGAAAAGTGAAAAATATAGAACACTTCTATCAGGAAAATTACAATTATCCATAATTTAAACTCCAAGAAATAACCACTGTTAGCATTTTATCATATTTCCATCTGGTATTTTCCACTCTATGTATGTGTACATGTGGGTATTTGCATATGTATTGGCATATATCATCATATTGCATGTATGATTTTGTATTCTCTCTTTAAAATGTTACATCAATAGTGTCTTTTCATTTAATTTTTTAAATGTTGATTTTTATGAATTTATTTAATTATAGGAATATACTACGATTAATTATTCCTCAACTATTATGTAATAAGTTGTAGCAAATCATTAGTTCCACCATTCAACTAATTTTTTGAAGTTCCTATCTACAGTTCAAGGCTGTGTTCATGTCAGTGGGAATAAAATATTGACTGACAGTCAATGTTCCTCTTCTAATGTGTCTTCTCAAATAAGGTTGTAACTGGTACGTTATGTACATTTTTGTTCACATCTTTAATTACTTTTAGGACAAAGTCCTACAAGTAGTATTGTAAGGTTAAAAAAACATTAAATATTTTTTCATTTTTAAACATAAATAAACTTCTAAAATATAGTCTCAAAAGTTTATATCAATCTATGTATTTCACATAAATGAGAGCTTTTCTTTATCTCACTGTATGTTTATAAGCATTGCATATCTAATTTTTAAAAGTAATTTCTTGCTTTTGCCTCATCTTTTTGATTAGTAGTCAGACCCATTTTTCCATATTTATATTCCTCCTTTATTTTTTTCTCAATAACTGTTCTAATGACTTTCTCATTGATTGACATAAGCTTTTCATATATTAAGGGTATCACGCCTTTTCTGCCATGTTTCAAATGTTATTATTATTATTACTGTTATTTTTTGTTGATGGTTTTGACATAAAGAAGTTTAAAATCTTATCTAGTCAAGTTTATTGATTGCTTCTTTTGAAATATCTCCCATTAGTTTACACATAGACAGTTTGCCTACTCAAGGATGGGGCAATTATTCATTTATATTTTCTTTCAATTTATTCTTTTTTAATGGGAGCCTTTAATTCATCTAGGTTTTATTTTGATGTTTAGCTTTATATGAGGATCTAAATTGATTTCTTTTTTCTCATAAACCTAGACTATTTTCCCAGCACCATTTATTGAATAATTGACCTCTTCATCATTGATTTGTGATGTTTCTGTTGTCACATACTAACCATGAATATACAAACCAGAGTCTTCTTGGGGGCTCTATTTATTGATAAGTTTTAGTACTTGCTGAATATTAAATGGCAACACAGAATTGCTACACATAGTCTTTGCTTTCACAAAAATCAGAGTCATATATGGAAAAAAATTATGACTTTTGAGATTTAAAAAAATCTGAACCTAAATCCTGGCTCCATAGCCTGGTGATTGTATAAACCTGAGCAGATCATTTAATTTTTTTGAATTTCAGTTTTTTCCCCTGTAATGTTATGATAATGATACCCTCTTGATATATTGTTGTATGAAGTAAGATAACATCTGTACAAGAACTTTGTGAAATGTGAAAGACTTTGCTAATGTTAATTGTTATAGTTACTAGAGCTATGACTTTGACTCTAACTGTGTTATGAAGCTCTATTGAATGTGGATAGTTTTAAGGTCACATAAATTCAGTAAAGAAAGGTAAAAAATAAAGTAAAAGCACAGCCAGATCTCTGCTTTATTTTGCTTTGAAGAGGAGTCCTGAACCACCTTGTACAGAGTGTTTCCCATTTTTGTTCTGTGTAACTGGAAATCAATGTTGTAAATACCAAGTAGGATAGGAATTAATTAATGAGGTCAAGTGTAAATGCCATTAGATGTGGAAAAGAGAAAGTAAAGCAATTAGTGTGAACTCTATAGAAAATGGTTTAAATAGCACAGAAATACCGTAAATACAAAAACATAGCCTTGAGAAAATATTTCACTATGAAGAAAGAAAGGAGTTGTCAAAGTGACTTCCCTTTCAAACCCGTGAACTCAGCTTTAGCTAGATACACAAGGATACACAGCAAAATACTGCTTCTCAACCAAAACAATTAGCAGGAAACTTAAACTGGAGTTAATGAGCTAGAAAAGTAACAAAGAAACAAGGTCCTTTAAATCTCCCTGTATCCCTAGCTTATGAAGGAAAAAGAAAAGTCTTCCAGTGTCCAGAATGTTCTCTAAAGTTCAATCTAAAAAATTCTCAATGATTTTCATAGCAAAGACACTTTCAAAGTTCAGACACTTTCAAAGTTTCTGAAAATTCCATGAAGACTTAACTCATGGATAAAGTCATAAGGAGCAATCATGTCTACATGCTAAAGGCTGAATCTGTTTAATGATCATTTAAAAAAACTCATATTCACCTAACACAGAAGTTTATAATGGATATTTAATTCATGAATGTTGACTTAAATTATGGCATCTCTGGATTTCTTTACATGATTACTTATTGAGACCACTCTGTGTGATGACTTTTTTAGACATTATAGGGGTGTAGAGATAAACCAAACTTACATTGTTTTTGTCCAAGTATCTAAAGTTTAGTGAAGATAATGGTAAATACAGACACACACACAACACAAACACACACACACACACAAACACACACACACACACACACACACACACACATAATATAAGATAAAAAGTTATGGATGGCATAAACATTACTTAAATAGGATACATTACTTCCATGAACTCAGTGGAAGGAAAAATATATAAGCATGGGGAAAGCATGGAAGCCTTTATGAAAGAACAGGTGTGTCATGAAGTACACACACACTTGCAAAAGGTGAGGGGTGTTTGTGATAATAAATACAGCATTAGCAATGTTCTGGTGGTACAAAGGTGAAGAGGAATTAAAGAGAAAAATGAAGCTGGGCTTGGTGGCTCAGCCTGTAATCCCGTGCTTTGGGAGGCTGAAGAGAGTGGATTGCCTGAGCCCGCGGGTTTGAGACCAGCCTGGGCAATTTGGCGAGACCTCATCTCTACAATAAATCAAAAAATTAGCCAGGTGTGGTAGCACATGCCTGTAGTTCCAGCTACTCAGAAGGCTGAGGCAGGAGGATCTCTGGAGCCCAGCAGGTCGTGGCTGCGGTAGCCAGGTGCGACCACTGCACTCTAGTCTGGGTGACAGAGTGAGACTCCAACTCAAAAAAAAAAAAAGAGAGAAAAATGAAAAAATAAAGCGCAGTGCTAGTTTTTTTAATTATTATTATTTCAATAGTTTTAGGCTATACGTGATTTTGGTTAGAGGGATGTATTGTATAGTGGTGAAGTCTAGGCTTTACATACCTGTCACCTCCACTAGTGCACATTGTACCTGGTAGATAATTTTTTATTCCTACTTTCTCCCAACCTCACCCCGAGTCTACAGTGTCTATTGTACCATTCTCTCTTCAGACCCACAGTTTAACTCCTACTTATAAATGAGAATATGTGCTTTTTAGTTTTTCATTCCTGCACTACTTCAGTTGGAATAATGGCCTCCAATTCCATCCAAGTTGCAGCAAAAAACATTGCGCTGCGTGTGTGTGTGTGTGTGTGTGTGTGTGTGTGTGTGTGTGTGTGTGTGTTTTATGGCTGAATAGTATTCCATGGAGTGTGTGTGTGTACGGAGAGAAAGAGAGAGAGAGAGCGGAGAGAGCTGTTTATATTGTTTGCCCACTTTTCAATGGGTTATTTGTTTTCTTTCTTGCTGATTTGTTTGTGTTCCTTGTAGATTTTGGAAATTAGTCCTTTGTCAGATGTATAGTTTATGAATATTTTCTGCCACTTTGTATGTTGTCTATTTACTCTGTTAATTATTTCCTTCACTATGCAAAAGCTCTTTAGCTTAATTAAGTCTCACTTACTTATTTACTTTTTGTTGTTGCATTTGCTTTTGGGGTTTTAGCAATAAATTATTAGCCTAGGCCAATGTCCAGAAGAGATTTTCCTCAGTTTTCTTCTAGAATGTTTATAGTTTCAGAACTTCTATTTAAGTCTTTAATCCATCTTGGCTTAATTTTTGTATATGGTGAAAGATAAGATCCAATTGTATTCTTCTGCATGTGGCTATTCAATTTTCCCAGCATCATTTATTGAATACAATGTTCCTACCTCAGTGTATTTTTTTCTGCTTTATCAAATATCAGTTAGTTATAAGTATTAAGGTTTATTTCTGAATGCTCTATTCTGCTCCATTGCGGTATATATCTACTTTTGTACCAGTACCATGTTGCTTGGTTACTATAGCCTTGTAGTATAATTTGAAGTCAGGTAATGTGATGCCTTCAATTTAGTTCTTTTTGCTAAGATTGCTTTGGCTATTTAGGCTGCTTTTTGGTTCCATATAAATTTTAGGAATTTTTTTCTAATTATGAAAAAAATAGTGTTAATAATTTGATAAGGATTACACTGAATTTGTATATTGCTTTGTGTAGTATGGTCATTTTAACAATGTTAATATATTTTATTTTGGGGTGCAGCTATTGTAAATGGAATTGAATTCTTAATTAGATTCTCAGCTTGGTCGTTATTGGTGTATAGGAGAGATTCTGATACAAGTGGTTGACTTTGTAACCTGAAACCTTATTTAATTTGTTTATCAAGTCCTCCTGAACGGGTTTTCCAGGTGTAAAATCATATCACCAACAAACAGAGATAGTTTGACTACTTCTTTTCAAATTTGGATACTCTTTATTCTTTTCTCTTGCCTGATTGTGCAGGCAAGGACTTCCAATACTATGCTGAATTGAAGTGGTGAAAATGGGCATCTTTATCGTGTTCCAGTTCTGAAGTGCAATGCTTTCAACTTTTCCCCCTTCATTATGATGTTGTCTGTGGGTTTGTTGTACATGGCTTTTATTATTGCGAGTTATGTTCCTTCAATGCCTATTTTGTTGACGGTTTTGTATCAAGAAATGCTGGATTTTATCAAATGTTTTTTTTTGCATCTATTGAAATGATCATATGATTTTTCTTTTAAATTCGGTTTATGTTTTGGAGCACATTTACTGGCTGGCATATGTTGAACCATTCCTGTATTTTTGCGATGAAACCCTCTTGATTGTGGTTCATTATCTTTTTGATGTGCTGTTGAATTTAGTTGTATTTTGTTAAGGATTTTTACATCTATGTTCATCAGGGATATTGATCTGTAATTTTGTTGTTGTAGTTGTGTCTTTTCTGGCTTTGATATCAGGGTAATACTGGCTTTATATAATAAATTAGAGAGGATTATCATCTCAATCTTGTGGAATAGTTTCAGTAGGATTGATACCAGTGCTTATTTGAAAGTCTGGTTGAATTGGCTGTAATTTCATCCAGTCCTGGGTTTTTTTTGTTGGGAGTTTTATTTTTTTACTGATTCAATCTCGTTATTCATTATTGGTCTGTTCAGGGTTTCTGTTTCTTCCTGGCTCAAGGTTAAAAATTTGTATGTTTCCAGAAATTTATTCATTTCCCCCGGGGTTTTCTTGTTTGTTTGCATAAAGGTGTTCATAACCTCAGATGATGTTTTGTATTGTTGTGGCATCAGTTGTAACATCTTTATTTTCATTTCTGATTGAGCTCATTTAAATCTTCTCTTTTTTTTTTTTTTTTTTTTTTTGGAGTTGGAGTCTCACTCTGTCTCCAACGATCCTTCCTCCTTGACCTTCACACGCTTCCATGCCTGGCTAATTTTTGATTTATTGTAGAGATGAGGTCTTGCCAAGTTGCCCAGGCAGGTCTTGAACCCACGGGCTCAGGCAATCCACTCACCTCAGCCTCCCAAAGCGCGGGATTACAGGCTGAGCCACCGAGCCTAGTTTCTTCATTTCTTAATTAACCTAATTAGTGGTCTGTCAATTAAGTTTATGTTTTCAAAGAACCAACCTTTTGTTTCTTTTATTCTTTGTATTGTTTGTTTGTTTCAATTTTGTTTAGTTCTGCTCTGATCTTTGTTATTACTTTACTTTTGCTAGCTTTTTTTAATGTTCTTTTTTTTTCTAGTTCCTTGAGGCATGTAATATGTAGCTATTTTGACATACGTCTTAAGTACTATAAATTTTCTTCCAAGTATAGCTTTTGTTGTGTCCCAGAGATTTTGATATTGGTGTCACTGTTGTCATTTATTTTTGAAAAAAAATTAATTTCCATTTTGATTTCATTGTTGAACCAAAGATCATTAAGGAGCAGATGGTATAATTTTCATGTATGTATATAGTTTTGAGAGTTCCTCTTGGAGTTAATTTCTAGTTTATTTCCATCTTGACCTGAGAAGTTACTTGATTTAATTTTGATTTGTTTATAATTGATTGAGGCTTGTCTTGTGGCCTATAGTACGATCTATCTTGGAAAATATTCCATTTGCTGGTGAGAAGAATGTATATTCTGCAATTGTGGGATAAAATGTCTATAAATGTCTGCTAGACTCATTTATTCTAGAGTCCAGTTCAAGTCCAGTGTTTCTTTGTTGACTTTCTTCCTCAATGATCTATCTATTGCTGACAGTGGAGTGTTTAAATTCATCACTATTTGTTATATTGCTGTCTATCTCTTTTCTTAAGTCTAATGGAATTTGTTTTATAAACCTGGGAGTTATGGTGGGTGTTAGGTACTTATATATTTTAAATTGCTACATCTTCTTGTTCAATTGTTTTCTTTATTCTTGTGTAATGACTTTTTTTTGGTCTTTTTTCACTGTTGTTGATTTAAAGTCTGTTTTGTCTGATATAAGATTAAATATTCCTGCTTGTTTTTGATTTCCACTTGCAGAGAATTCTTTTTCCACTTTTTTACCTTGAATTTATGCAAGTATTTGTGAATTAAGTGGGTCTCCTGAAAGCAGAAGATATTTGGATGGTTTTTAATCCATTCGGCCAATCTATATTGTTTAAGTGGGAAATATAGACCATTTACATTCAAAGTTAATAATGATATGTGAGTTACTGTTCCAGTTATCATATTTATTATTACCAAGTTGCTTTGTTTCCTTTACTGTGTTCATTTTTTATATGCTCTGTGAGTTTTGTAATTTTTAGTGTTTTTCCAAATGTGCATTTTGATCTTTTGTTTCATTGTTTAGAACTTCTTTGAGCATTTCTTGTAGAGCTGGCCAAGTGGTGGTAAATGTCCTAAGCATCTGCTTGTCCAGGAAAGACTATTTCTCTTTTATTTGTAAAACTTAGCTTTGTGGGGTACAAAATTATTGTCTGGCTTGTAAGGTTTCTGCTGTGAAGTCTGCTGTTAGTATTATAGGTTTGCTTTTATAAGTTATTTGATGCTTTCGTCTCACTGCTCTTAGAATTATATCCTTCACATTGACTTTGTATAGCCTGATGACTGTATGCCTTGTGGATAGCCTTTTTGCAATGGATTTTTCAGGAGTTCTTTGGGTTTCTTATATATGGATGTTTAAATCTCTGGCAAGACTAGTGAAGTTTTTCTTAAAACTTAAACCCTCAATGGGTTTATCAAACCTGTTGCTTTTTTTTCTCTCTCTCTCAGAAGCACCTATGATTTTTAGGTTTGAGTGTATTACATAATTCCATGTTTCTTGTGTTAGATTCTTTTGATTTTGTTTTTTTTTTTTTAAATTTCTTTAGGATTGGGTTAATTCAAAAGCTTTGTCTTCAAGATCTGAAATTACTCATTCTACTTGGTCCCATCTATTGCTAAAATGCTCCACTGTATTTTGTACTTTCATAAATGAGCCTTTCATTTCCAGAAGTTTGGATTGCAATTTTTTTAAGTATCTATCTCTTAGGAGAATTTTTTATTCATACTCTAAATATTTTTTTCTTTTTACTTCTTTATGTTTTGAGCTTTCTCTTGGATCTCATTGAGCAATTTTATAGCCAATCTTTGAATTATTTTATCTGGAATTACAAAGATTTCATTTTGGTTAGGATCCATTACTGGAGAATTAGTGTTGTCTTTTGAGGGAGTTGAAAACTCTTTTTAATTTAATATATATTTTTTTCATATTGCCGGGATCATTTTTCTGTTTCTTTTTCATTTGGGTTGGCTATTTCTTCTTATTACTGTTAAATTTACTTTTGTTACAAATTTTTTTTATTCCCCTTAGGGAGATTTATTTAATGTGCATAGTTTATGATCATATAACTTCAACTCTGACTGCGTTCAGAGATCTGTATGAGTTTCTGGGTTATAGAGAGTCCTTGTGTGTTGGTTTTTCCAGGTGCTGCTTGTAGTATCAATTATTGGTATGTGTATGTAGGCTCACTGTCTCGTGTGGGTCTAGAATGCCAATGGACTCATGAAGCTTATCTTGTTTCCCAGTGGTGTGGAGTGCTCTCTTGTCCCCTGCCCCCATATTGTTTTTTCTGGGTTGAACCATTCAGGTTCCAGATCATTAAGAGTCACGTGTGGGTAAGAAAATGGTTGTGGATGAGCAGATGGTTATATGCAATAGTCCTGTGGTGTTCAAAAGTCTCAGTCCTAACAAATGCAACAGAGGGAGCTTCCAGTAAAATGTACCAAGGTCTTTTCTAAGTGAAGGAAGGGAAAAAGCCACTTCAGCTCCACTACTAGGCTGCCAGGGAAGCCATTTGCCTTCCTATTTCATTCCTGTCCTGATGTTTCAAATTTTCAGTTCAGACATGAACTTCTGTCCATTTGTAGGAAAGTTGATATTTATTGAAGAGAAGGAGTGGCGTTCCACCTCTTGTGCAAGCCTGAGCTGGAAGGACACACCTCCAGGGAGGATGCAATTACCTTAAAGTGCTGCAAGGAATTTGTCAACAGGTGCACTTACACTGAGATCCAACAAGACAGGTGAATGTCTGCAGTGTTGGGAGAGGGGGACCCCTTCTCCAAGACTCTTCACAAGCACCCAGTTTGCTGAACTGCGGGGGCAGAACCATAGCCTTCTCATTGAGTCTAGTAATGTTTCTCTGCTGAAAGAAACTTCCCTCAAGTGGAAGTTCTGTGACACAGAGAAACCCGCACTCTCAGTTTTTTGTTGTTGTTGTTACACTGGGTGCACTTTGATGTAGTGCAGTCTCCTTTCCTCTGGGAGTGGTAATCTGTGAGGGCTCAACTACTGTGAGTTCTGCTGCTCTTTTTGGTCTAGCCGCCCTATGAGGCTGTCACAATCCGGGGTAGGGCTGGGAAGAGTCTTAAGAGTTCTGGTAATGTGAAGTCATGAGGGTTGAAGTCCCTGAGCAGAACAAAGTTGCACAACTAGTGTGCACCAGGTATGGCAACTGTAACTGAAGCTCTGATCTAGAAGGAAAGGGAAGAGACACTGTGCAATCTGGTGACCCAGTGTAATGCCCTTGAGAAGTCCCCAAATCACAGCCCACTTCAGCACTTGGGCTCTCAAGGGCAGAGAAGCTCTCCTTGAGTTCAGGTACTAGCAGAGTGCTGCAAAGGCAGAAAGGCCAGTACTCCCACCTACCCTTTTCATGGAATACCAAGTCTCTCAGAATTTGATCTCTACCTTTCTTTTTTGTGTGGGTTGTAGAATCTTCCAGTGAACTCCCTAATAGGCTCCAGGACTCTCCTCTTAGCTCTCCATTTAGGCTTTGATTATTGTTATTTACCTGTAGTTTTGGTTCTGTCATCTGAGAATTGGTTACCAACGTTTCTGGAGGTCCCTCTGGGGAAGCTCTTTGATGCCTCTGGTTATGAACCAGTCTGCTAGATGTGCAGTGACGAACTTTTTTCTTAGGTCCTGAGGGAGGCATTGTTGGGTAAAGCTGAACAGGGCTGACCAGTCCTCTGGTTTTCCAATGGCAGGTGTAGGCACTAGATCTGATGGACTGGCAGGGGAGTGGTATAGACTCTGTAGGATTTTCTTGGTTGTATATAACCTTAGTGTAGTAGCTTTCTCAAATGCCTGTTGTGGCAGGGTTGTACTGGGTATGTGCACAGATTCAAGACCTCCTGAGTGACCGAGGCGGTGTGAGCAATGGTGTTAGCTGTGGTCCAGCAACAGACACCAAGTACTGTGATTGTGTTAGTAGATGTTGTTTAGGACTGTTCCAGTTGACATCTGGCCAAAAGGTGGCACTTGCAGGAGAAAATGAGCTGCGGTGGTGGCCGCAGGCTTTATGTTTGGTTTATTTTGCCTTAGTGAAGTACTCAGATGTACCAGGCAATGGGAGGGGGGGATTTATGAAACTCCCAACATTCCCTACTTGTGTTTGGCTACTAGGGCGAGTAGAGAGAAAAGGCTAGTTGGGAAGCAGGATCACGCAAGTGCAAGTGTGTGCACAAGTAGTGACCCCAGTGGGGATCAGGAGGAAATCCCCTGGACACTGGAGTAATGTGTGAGCAGAGATTTCCATGTAGCACAAAAGAGTTCAGGCAAGGAAAGAAGAGTTGCTAAGTGTCAAGATCCACCCAGCCCCCAGGCCTTTGCCATGGGCAGTCTGTGCTCAGAATGTAACAGTACGCCAAACCACAAGTCCTCCCAAAACATCTTGAGCAGGAAAGCATTTGTTCTTGGGGCAAATTAAAGCATCTGGTCTTTCCACTCCCTACATGACCTGGCAGCTGGCATGGCCCCCAGTAGGTCATACCCTCTGGGATTGGGACCTTGGGAATGATGTGGCTGTAACTAAGTGCTCAGGTGCCTGTAAAACTCCATGTGGATTTCTGCAGAGTGGTGTGAACAATACCTAGGCAGTTTCCATTTGAAACTGGTGTCCTGGAAGACTCAGGGTCCCAACAAAGTCTGTGGTATGAGCCCAGGGGTTTTCTCATTCACCCTTTCCCCATATCCAGGAGCTACACACAGTCCACACCAGCAACCTAGTAAAGGAGACTGTCTGACTCCAGCCTAGGCTATCTGATTTCTCTCCTTTCTGCCTATTTGGATCCTGTCACTTCTCTCTGGTGTTAGTTTTTGACAGTCCAGTGAGTATCATGAATATCAATTAACGGAATACAGCTGAGAACTCAAGCCACTCTGGGAGAAATTCACAGTCTGAAAATAATAGGCATTATGTAGATTCTGATCTCTTTCTCTCAGGTTGTATATTCTTTGAGTGTGGATACAATGTCTTGTCTTTGTGCCTAGCACAGTGCTTGGTACAATACATGAGTGCTGTGTTGAATTTAACCACCAACACAGAAAATCCTTGGCTGAGCAAGGAGGAAAGTATAGAATAATGAACAGAGTAGTAGACCGGGGTCTCAGATTTGCCATTCTCTGAGTTTTAGTAAATCACATTATTTCTTTAACTTTCAATAGTCTGATCTATGAAATAAAGAAGTTGGGTAAACCTTCCTTTCTGAGAGGATACTCTATAATTTATGAGATCAGTGCTTACTGCTATGGAATCACATGACTTCTATAATACACAACAACCTTTGTCTGCCCACATGTGTATTGTCAGTGGAGGGACTTACATGTATAGGATCCATCAGGAGGGGGATCAGTGCCCCATCTGCAGGAATTGTTCTGCAGGAATTGATCTGCAGGAATTGTTCCCTCTGTAGGTCACATCAGTGCCCAAGTGCCAGCTACAGAGGCTGCCTGGTGATGAGATATTTATTCCATCAATCCCTATTCCTGATGTTACCAATGAATCCTAAATTTCCCTTTTAAAAGCATCTGACAGGCATGTTGTTTTTCAAATGCTTTGTGTTCTAAGCTCAAATATAACTAGTAGAAAAAAATAGGTCATTATATTCTGTTTCTTCCTATTTTTTTGCTTTACACAAATTATGCTTTTAGCCTTATTGCTAAGTGACATGTGATTGTACCATAATATGATATATTAAAATTAGGTATTAATAACGGTAAAAGCTAATGTTTATAAAATGCTTTCTCACTGTTTATTTCCTCTTATCTACCCATCTACTGTGTGAAGTCAATTAAAGACATGGATGTCATATTGTCTACTTGAGTTCCTTCCAATGGAGAATTTCAGAGACTCCAAAATGTAAAGAGTTGGCATAAGTTAAACATACAGTTTAATAAGCAGATCATCACATTTTAATATAAGAAGGCTAGATTTTAAACCCAAGGGCCTAGACTAACCTTGTCTCAATTTTTTGCCTTCTGTGAGATCTTGGACCAATTAGGTAGACACTTTGGACCTCAGTTTCCTCATCTTCAGGAAAGGAAAGGAAAAATATTCACCCATCTATCACATTATTAATATGATTAAATAAATAATGTGGGTAAAAATGTTTCACAATCTGTAAAGCATCAGGCACATTAAAGAAATCACTATGACTGGGAGCATGCCATTGCACTCCAGTCTGGGCAACAGAGTGAGACTCCAACTCAAAAAAAAAGGAGAAATCACAAGTGACAATACAGCAGATCCTCAAATAACATTGTTTCTTTCAAGGTCGTTTGATTACAATGTTGATTTAAACAACAACAACAAAAGCAAACACTTTCCTGCCATGGGCGTTGTCTGTGTGGAGTTGGCACATTCTCCCCATGTTTGTGTAGTTTTCTCCTTTTTTTGTGAAAAGTCCTCCCCTTTCCTCCCAAATTGCAAATATGTATACAATAATGAATTGGCATGTCGACATAGTCCCATTCGGAGTGAGTGTGGGTGTGTGTGTGAGTGCATCCTGTGATGGGATGGTGTCCTGGCCATAGTTGGTTCCTCCATTGTGCCCTGAGCTACCATGGCCACCCTAAATCCTGAACTAAGATAAACAGGTTGAAAAATGAATGAATAGGTGAACACAATTATTGTCAGATAAAAATCTGTAAAGTCTAGGATAATCATCCAAATGCACAAAAATAACCAATGCTGTTCAAAACTACTCAGGGAGTTCATCATGTTTGTGATAATTTTTTAACTATGTGGTAGAAGGAGGCACTTCTGACAATTTTCACTTTACAAACATTTATTCCTTGATTTGATCCACCTCCATTACAACCTCCATCACTCACTGATTCACCAAAAAGTGGGTAAATAAATTATCTTACTTGTTTGTATTAATCTTTCTTAAATGTATGTATAGCTCACTTGTATTTAAATGTTTAATATCAGAATTGTTTTGAGTTGTTCCTAAAAAGTTTGGTGATGTTTTTGTGGCCAGAACTTAATTCTTGTGTATATTGATTAGCCTATGGTAAAATTGGTTTATATTAATATTACTCCATTTAATTAAATAATTAATCTTTATTAATCTTTAATTATTTCACTTAAAGTCATAGTTTCCAATAATGTATCAATGACATTTGATGAGGATTTACAATCATACCAAATCATCCCAAATTCTCTTCATTTATACTCTTTCCTTCAATTATGTCTGCTACTTATGGTTCTGTGTTTTCTGTTTACTTTGCATCCATTTTCCTGTTATGACCCACATCTTCAGACTTCATTTTGGTATCTGGAAATTAACATGATATTTCTATTTGACACTCAACAAACATTTCTTCTTGCTTTTGGCTAAAAATTCTCTGAACCTAGGCAGCTTTCTTGCCAACTTAACAGTATATTCTTTGGTCTTTCCTTCTGCATAGACCAGGTTTTGACACACACTCTGCTAAGTGTGTATATGTTCCTAAGTCATTGCATATCCAGATGGATAATGGTCTCTCTGCCCAACTTATCCACACTTGCGTCTTTCCACCCTCAGTTTTCTACAAGCACCTCTATTCTCTCTCAGCTTGCCACCTGGTCAACTGATCTCTAAGGACTAATCATGAGAATATAATAACTGTGTGCATGATATTATTAATATCAGTAAATATAATTAATATGGACTAAGCATACTCCACATGTCTGGGGTTTAAAAATTATTACATTAGTTAATGATATTTATGCTTAGATTTATTGAAAACTTTCTATGTATCAGGTGCTGTACTTGGTCTTGTTTCATCTGTCATCAACAGCAATTCTAGAAATTAAGTATTTCTAGCTTTATTTGATAAATGAGAAATTTGTAACAAAGTGAAGTGATGTGACTTGTTAAATATCATACAATACTAAGTGAAAAAGCTGGAATTTGGACTCCCATCTGATTCCAAAGCCCTTTCCATTCCATCATGGTATGTTAGACAAATGCTATGTGGGTTTGAGGAGATACTTAAGTTTTCCTGAATGAGATATCAGCTGGGTCAGTTGCCTTTCAATTTGTGATTACTTCTGAGGGCTAATTAATGTGTCATTTGATGCCAAAAAATATAGAAATGAAAAAGGGGCAGATCACCTAATTATTCTTCGCTAACAGCTGAGAGAAAGTACTTGGAAACTCAGGACAAAGCAATTCTGAACAGGAAATGGAGTCAAGGCCCATTAGGCTTCTCCATATGCAGATAACCAATCCAGGAGCAGCTTACTAGGCCTGTGACTTCTGAAAGGAGAGGTTTCTTATATAGCTCAGCTCTTCACAGTCTAGTGCTGGGAAATGCCCAGGAATTAACCAGCTGTGGCATCAAGGGCACACCTTAATCAGGGCTGATTAAAACTGATCGTGTCCTAATGGGGGCCAGCTGTTTCCCTGATAAATCAGGCAGGACTTTGACTAGGTCTTGTGCACAACAGGTACTGCTGCCTTCCAGGAAAGTCCCACTTCCACATTCATAAAAAAATGCAGGTTTAGATTGGAGCACCTGGGCTCTCATCAGCTGCTTCTTGCAGGGGTGAAGGGAGCCAGTTCACTGGCTGACTCACCGTTTTAGCCCTCCAATGAGTGTTCAATCCTGAGGTCATTTGTGATCATAAGATTGCCTGGTTAAAGGGGAAAATTATTAGGAATGCTGTGGCAGAACAATAAACCAAAGAGATGCAATCTGCAATAAATAACAGTTATAGAACAAGTAACCTTATTCAGCTAGGGCAAGGGCAAAAACTCTAAGTGTCTGAGTTTGCTGGAAATCTGGGTAGCTTATTTTGGCTGGGAACCTATGGACAGCTGTGGGATACAACCTTGCTGCTATTAGATAACTTCATTCTGCTAATTCTCTGGGGATAAATTAAACAGCCCTCAGATCATAAGCTTTTTGGAGTAGAAACTGATTGCCTTGCAGGCCTCGGTCAACAAGGGCAATGACACACATCAGAGTGGTCTGCGTGTGATGCTTATTCCTCTCATCTGCACAAAAAATTCCCATCCAATTAAAATGGAAAAATTGCTCCAGTAAATGATGGAAACTGGCTTTTCCTTCCACATAATACACC